>CAUYQV010189172.1:0-33539 GCA_963574575.1 Galagoides demidoff
CCAAGAGATGAACCCAGCTACTTACCATTATCTGATCTTTGACAAGCCAATTAAAAACATTGAGTGGGGAAAAGATTCCCTATTTAACAAATGGTGCTGGGTGAACTGGCTGGCGACCTGTAGAAGATTGAAACTGGACCCACATCTGTCACCATTAACTAAGATAGACTCTGGATTAAAGATTTAAATTTAAGACATGACACTATAAAAGTATTAGAAGAAAGTGTAGAGAAAACACTTGAAGAAATTAGCCTGGGAGAAAATTTTATGAGGAGGACCCCTTGGGCAATCGAAGCAACATCAAAAATACACTACTGGGACCTGATCAAACTAAAAAGCTTTCACACAGCCAAGAACACAGTAAGTAAATCAAGTAGACAGCCCTCAGAATAGGAGAAGATATTTGCAGGTTATGTCTCTGACAAAGGTTTAATAACCAGAATGCACAGAGAACGCAAGCGTATTAGCAAGAAAAGAACAAGTGATCTCATCTCAGGGTGGGCAAGGGACTTGAAGAGAAACTTCTCTGAAGAAGACAGGCGCATGGCCTACAGACATAGGAAAAAATGCTCATTATCATTAATCATCAGAGAAATGCAAATCAAAACTACTTTGAGATATCACCTAACTCCAGTAAGATTAGACCACATCACAAAATCCCCAAACCAGAGATGCTGGTGTGGATGTGGAATAAGGGGAATACTTCTACACTGCTGGTGGGAATGGAAACTAATAAGTCCCTTTTGAAAAGATGTTTGGAGAACACTTAGAGAACTAAAAATAGACCTGCCATTTGATCCTGCAATTCCTCTACTAGGTATATATCCAGAAGACCAAAAATCACGTTACAGCAAATATATTTGTCAGAATGTTTATTGCAGCCCAATTCATAATTGCTAAGTCATGTAAGAAGCCCAAGTGCCCATTGACCCATGAATGGATCAAAAAATTGTTGTATATGTATACCATGGAATATTATGCAACCTTAAAGAAAGATGGAGACTTTACCTCCTTCATGTTTACATGGATGAAACTGGAACATAGTTTTCTTAGCAAAGTATCTCAAGAATGTAAGAAAATGTATCTAGTGTATATGAGAATGGAGGAGAGGGAGGGGAGGATGTGTGGTGGGAGGGTGATTGGTGGGACCACAATAACTATGGTCCATCTTACAAGGGTACACGTGAATCTCTCTAAATCCAGAACATAAATGTCTTAACACAATAACTAAGAAAATTCCATGAAGGCTATGTTAACCAGTTTGGTGAAAATATTTCAAATTGTATATAAAACCAGCACATTGTACCCCGTGACTGCATTAATGTACACAGCTATGATTAAAAATAAATAAATAAATTCCTACTATATAGTAAATTTTCAAGGAATGGTTGCATAATTAACAAGAGATGGAAGAAATTGGAAATAAATGAATAATTTAAAAAATTACTAAGTGTATTTTCTCATTAGATTTGGGGAGAGTTGAGTGAAAATATATGTGTGTGTGTGTGTGTGTGCATTTTTAATAGAATAGTGACCAAAACTTACTAGTTGTAACATAGCACTATCTTAAATCTTCCCAAATTTCCCAAGAAAACAAACATAGGAACTAATTGTTAATGACAGAAATAAATAAAATATTGAAAGTATTTTAAACAAAAGTTGGTGAAGAAGTACACATACAAATTCCAAAATTCCATCCTGTTGTGTTCCATCCATTAGTAGTTACTAAGGAACCGACATCTGCACATATTGTTAGCATGAGAGGAAGCAAAAACAAGTGAAATTAATTTCTGAGAGTCCTCATGCTGGGAACCCAGACATTGCTAGAAATGAGTCATTCAGTCAGCAGAGAAGAGAGTTTGGAGTAGAAGTCAGGTGTGACAATCTGAGAAAAACAGCTAAACCACCGCAGAGGAAGCGTTGCTGTATCCCACCTAGGGGTAAGTTTAAGGTGCCATCAGGAATCAGTGCTGAAGTTGTCTGGGTATCATAAAGTCTCTTGAAATCCATCCATCAGAGAAGGATTCTGTGAAGACAAAGCCCATGCCAAGGAGAAGTTGTTACCAGAGCGTAAAGCCAGGCGTGGTGGCTTAGCCTGTAACCCTAGCACTCTGGGAGGCCAAGACAGGTGGATTGCTTGAGCTCAGGAGTTGGAGATCATCCTGAACAAGGATGAGACCCTCCCACCCCCATGTCTAAAAATAGCTGGGAATTGTGTGAGCCTGTGGTCTCAGATACTTCAAAGGCTGAGGCAAGAGGTCGCTTGAGCTCAAGAGTTTGAGGTTGCTGTGAGCTATAACACCACAGAACTCAACCTCAGGGTGTCTGTATGAGAATATATCTCAAAATAATAAATAAAAAAAGAGTAGAATGTAAATTATGCAGGACAAAGATACTAAGGCAGAGAGAACGCCCACAAGTGCTAGCCCAACACTGACAACAGAAAAGGAAAACAAAGAAATTTCTCAGATAGTATTTGAACTAACTCCATGGTGCTTCGCTATAGAAAATTCCAGAGCTATTATTGTGGCACATTCCCATAAACTGGAAGATAGTTTAAAAAATACCAGAAAATTCAATTCATCTCATGTAAATACTCATAAGACAATACAATATGATGTATATGAATTCCAAACAAACTCTTCTAAGATTAAAAAAAACAATGAGCAAAATGTAGCTTCTTTCTTTCTTGGACAGGAAGGACATATGAAACAATATGACCTTAGCACCAAAAATTCAAAGCACTATACCCAAATGTTTCAAATACACAATGAAATTAAGGCATGGAAAAAAGCATAAATGAGAGCTAGAAAAAATAAGATAAAACAGAGTTTGAAAATGGGACTCACAGAGTTCAGAAAGGATTTAGAAATTTTAAATAATTTTGGAAATAAAGACACATCTAGAAAATGGAAATTAACAAATAAAATATATAGTAAAGGAATAGGCAACAGAAAATTTAAAAAGTTAAAATCACAAAAATGAAGGAAGATACAAAATGATGGAAGATGTGATCACAAAGAAATGTATATGTAGAGAGAATATTAATATTAAAAGATAAATGAAAATAAAGGCAGATAAATAATTTAATTGAACTTCTCTGAAGTAACGTCTATAAACCATCTTAAGTCAATGGATATAATATCTTCTTACTGAAAATACCATAACTCTGAAAAAATTTTCCCAGGCAGACAAAACCAACACATATTGCAGTAAAATTATGTGACTTCAACTCTGAATGATTGCATACGTGATTTAAAGAACTTTAGAGATAACTCCAGTACTACTTCAATGATTTTAAAGCATAAACAAAGGGAGCAAAACTTCACAATTTTGTTATGAGGCAAGTTTAATAGTGACTACAAAGCCTGATAAAATCTCACTAGAAAGAAAACGATAAACTAATTTTGCATGTAATTGCAATGTATATACCTTTTTATTGAATAGAAAAGTTTATTATTAAGTTTATATGGTTGGGAAAACAAGCAGAGATAGAGAAATCATGGATAGCATGAGAGTGCTAACCGGACCCCCCGTGAAGTGTCTGCATATCTTCTATGATTAAGATAGTAAGATACTACAACATGAAAGGACCAAGAAAAAATCTAGAAATAGATATCCCGTATTTGCAAATGTAAATTTTCTATATTATAAAAACCACATGAAAAATTGGTGAATAACAAATGTACTTTCTGATAATGAGTGTTGGTAAAGTGGCACACTAAGGCCAGCAAAATTACTTTTACGTTGTGCTTATAAATGTTAGTGGAAAAACGTATGAATTCATCTATAAATCTGATAGTAGGGGAAACTTCAGTGGCCTTCCCTGTGACTCACAAAATAGAAGCAATAATGGCTAAATTAATAATTTTAATTATTTACTTTGTCAAAAATTTATGACAAACACTATATTAACAAATACATAAATGACAGAACAGTGAAACATATTTGCCACAAAAAATGTTTAAGGCTGACAGTTCTGTTTATTAATTAGGATTTTACACTGAAGAGACAAGTCAGATATTCAAATCAATTCTAAGAACAAAAAGAAATGCAAGTTTTGCTTTAGCAGCATATATAGGACGTATGTAATAATATGACCTTAACGCCAAAAATGTAAAGCACTATGCCTAAATATTTCAAATATTTTAATAATTTTTCAAATAATTTTTTTTATATGTGTTGGTTTTTATCTGCCTGGGAAAATTTTTTCAGACTTATCATATTTTTTTTTCAATAAGAAGATATTGTATCCATTGACTTAAGATGGTTCATAGATGTTACTTCAGCGAAGTTGTATTAAATTATGATTTAATATTTATTATTATTCTGCATTTGTTTCATTTATCTTTTGTGTGTATATATATACATACACACACACACAAGTTAGAATTATAGAGGGATTAGCATGACCCCTGGCCTAGGATGACATGAAAATTACATATTTTGCTGTACACCTAAAAATGGTTAAAATGGTAAATTTCATGTTATATATGTTATAGGGTAATTAAATAAGTAACATACAAAATAACAAAATTTAAAAATAGAGAAAACAAAAATACAAGATGAAGACATCTTATGTTTTCAGGAATCATATTTTAATAATGATGATGGTCCTGGTTTTATGATGAGTTCATATTAATATGTTAAAGACAAGAGAACTGATTGATTAGATTAGTCTCCATTTGAACAGTAGGAATGAATCCCAGACATACGATGTCATGATGTGTTAAAAAACAGGAAGCTCACAACTCCTCCTGGGAAGTATTCTTACCAAAAAGTAAGACATAAATTATTAGATGAGCCCTCTAAATGTAGTTACTTTTTTCACAGGAAATTAGTGGATCTGTGGACCATCCTAAGTAAGTCAGATCTTGAAAAATGAAAACTTATACTTGGGTCAAAGCCCTGTAGTCATCAAAGAAATGGTTGTAAAGAAAAGTAAAAAAAGTAAAAAACAATTAAATCTTTACCAATAGACTATAATGTGTTCATTTGGTGTCCTAAGTAAAATTAAGGGTCCTAAGTAAAATTAAGGGACCTAAGTTAAAAAGGCCATAAAATATTAGAGGACATGTGAATACTGGGTATTTGTGTCTCTTTTGGATACACATTGAAGAATCTATAAATGCAATAATTATGTAACATCTAAATTCAACTGAAAAAAGATAACATCTAGGGTGGGGAGTGGAAGGCATAGGTGTAGACTTAGAGAAAAATAGATTGACCATATTGAAACTGTAAGTTGGATCCATGAAGATTCATTATGCTCTTTTCTCTTTTTTACATATTGATTCCTTTCCATGATATTTTTAAGGGGTTTCAACACAAATCTCAAAGACCATATAGCATCTGATCAGACAAAATGATTGTGATAAGTGGTTTTCAAGGCTGAGTATGAGAACAACACAAGAGAATCTAACCTTATCCAGGCTCCGCTTATCTTTTAGTATCTTTGTGTTTCAACCCATTGTCTAAAGTGCTGGTACTTTCCTATCTTAAAATTATTATGTCTGGGTATCAACAAATTTCTAATTTGTTAACTAAAATCAGGTTAATCAATCTCTTTGCAATAAAGTAAATATTTATTTATTTTTATTTTTTGCATAATTACCTAATCTTAGGTGACTGGGCATTGAATGCTAGGTACTTTTTAAAAGTACATTTACTCTTTGCTCTCCACCAGGGAGAAATCTGACCTTATTCCATGTTCTAAATAACACAACAGTACCCTAGTGATTAGTACATCAGGTCAAATGGGAGAAAAACGTGTGGCTGTGCAACTTTTAACAGCCGGCTCAGCCCTACATGGGTTACCAAGGACTCTATAGGCAAGAGCAGAGAATGTGAATTGATTAAGACCAGTGGGCAGTCAACTAAAAAAATCCAACAAAATCTCATATCTACACTGCTGATATAAACAGTCTTCTCAAAATGTTTACATTTTAAACTCTATTGAGATACAATAAGCATTCAAAAATTTCCATTCATTTTAAGTGTACCACCCAGTGGATTGAAGGAAAGTCATTGAACTGTAACCACAACGTGGATTAAAATACTTCCTTCACCACAAAGGCCCCTGTTCCCTGCAGTCAAGCTCTGACCCCAGCGAGGTGCCCAGTGATCTACCAGAAAGCATACTATGGTTTGGATTTTTTAGAGTTTTATATAATTTTATACAAAACTCTAGCATATGCAGTCTTCAGTGACTGGCTTCTTTTATTATACAAAGCTCCCAACAATGTAATACTAGAAAACTTTACTGTATGATTCAAGAGTGACTCTGATGTAACAGAGAGAACACCAATTAGGTGGCAGGAGGCTGCATTCTCTGTCTGAAACCCCAGTCTGAGTGAACTAAGATACATCTCTTAACTTTTCTGGTTTATTGACAGTAAGTTGAGGTTAGAACTATTCTCCTCACCTCAAGGCTGCTCTGTGGGTTCAATTAGCGAGGATGATAAAGTGCTTTCTAGAACAGAGATTTTCCACCAGTGTGCTGGGAGAGGATCTTAGTTGTGTTGTGAAAATTTTTAAAAATCATTAATTAAATTATTTTTGAAAGAATTTTTTTTGATCAACATAATTTAAGTGTGCCATGGAAGTTTAACTATATGTTCGAGTGTGCTGTGAGATAAAAAAAGATTGAAAAACATGGGTTTGAAAATATAACATGGTACACAGGTATATTCTGAATAGCCTATAAAAAATATGAGGAACAACCATTTTTGTGGGGTTTTTGTTTTGTTTTGTTTTTAGTGTGTGTGTGATTTTTGTCCAGGGCTGGGTTTGAACCTGCCACCTCCAGCATATGGTGCTGGCGCCCTACTCCTTTGAGCCACAGGTGCCACCCAGAACAGCAGTTTTTGAAAGACGTCATGAAACAGGAATATAATTTTAAAATTCTACTTTTGTTATGGTGGAGAAGGGAATAAAATGGAGGGAGGCTGTGCAGGGACTGTATGAAGGATAAACAAAACAGGGGAAAGAGGAATTAGCATGATAAGAAGAACAACATTCAACCTGTCTAAATAAAGAAGCAAACAGCCAGCTTTAGAAGTAAATGATCTTTTAATTTTTGTTATCATCAAACTCATTAATATGTGTTCTACATTGGCTGTATTACCGATAGATTTATTGTAAAATATGTAAAGAATATAATCCTCATTTTCAAGTTTCTTCACTTTGTCAGCTGACATTGGAGAGGCACAAGTGAACGTGGTACTAAAAGAAATTTAAGGACATGGGAAGAACATCCCCCTTATATAAGAAGACCACAGATATTAAGTGAAAGTTGGCATTTCTAACATTAGAGTAAACAGGCTTCTTACTACTTGTTTGATCACTTTTTATTTATTTTTGTTGATATTAAGGAAGAAGACAAGATAAATTGCTTCACTGTGTCTATGTCCTTACCCTCATGAGGAACTTCCTTTCCTATTTCATGATCAGGGCCCAGAGTTCCCCTATCTCTTTCTATGCCCTAGATAAAAGGAAGCAAATATAATTGCCATGTCAGAGGTTTGAAGATTTTTTTTTTTTTTTTTTGAGACGGAGCCTCAAGCTATCTCCCTGGGTAGAGTGCCATGGCAACACAGCTCATAGCAACCTCCAACTCCTGGGCTCAAGCGAGTCTCCTGCCTCCGCCTCCCAAGTAGCTGGGACCACAGGCGCCCACCACAACGTCTGGCCATTTTTTGGTTGCAGCCATCATTGTTGTTGGTGGGTCCGGGCTGGGGATTCGAACCCGCCACCTTAGGTGTACGTGGCTGGCGCCTTAGCCGATTGAGCCACAGGCACCGAGCCAAGATTTTTGATACCAAACAGGAGACTTAGAAAAAAAGGCTCTGGTTTGGGATGGAGGAAAGCATATAATTAATTAACAGGTGAAAAAGATCATAGCACTTGGAAAGCAGAAAAAATGGCCTATAGGAGATGAGAGCTTGAGTGGTTGAGTTTTGCTAAGTCAAATTGGAAAAAAAAATTCAAGTGAAATTTCTGGAAATTCTAGTCAGTATAAAAATGTTAAGTAGACTATGGACAGATCAGTTGATTTTCTCCCCATTTTCACTTTTGTATGTTAGATAAATTATATGGAGCTGACATGAACAATACTTCGAAAGCTCTTTAAATTTCTATGTACTCTTATCCAATACAAAAGAGAACTTTCAATCCATGGTGATAAAATGTCAGATCCCCATCAACTGTCTGAGATGTCCTCATTAAGGATGGTTGGAGGACACATAAGTTCATCTGTTGAAGTAATCTGGCTAATTAAAGAATAAGACTGATTCTCCTCAATTTGGTTGGAGTTTTTAGGAAAAAGCACCAATATACAAAAAGTTAAATTACTGTTTAATATAATAAATATAAAAATATGTAACACACCGAGCACCAGTTTTTTAGTATTGAAAGTGAATCGTTCAGGACTGGAACACTTGAACTTATCTAGCAAGGGAAATAAATTCACATGACAAAAATTAAATACTTATGTTTTAAAAAGAGAAAATTAAAAATTATGTAATGGGTTGGGCAGCACTTGTGGCTCAGTGAGTAGGGTACTGGCCCTATATACCGAGGATGGCGGGGCCCCAGCCAAACTGCAACAGAAAAATAGCCAGGTGTTGTGGCAGGCACCTGTAGTCCCAGCTACTGGGGAAGCTGAGGCAAGAGAATCGCCTAAGCCCAGGAGTTGGATATTGCTGTGAGCTGTGACACCATAGTGCTCTACTAAGGTCAATAAAGTGAGACTCTGTCTCTACCAAAAAAAAGACAGAAAAATTATGTAATGTGTTATAATTTAATAGTGGGGGATCAAAGCTAGATTTTATGAATATACATGAGAAAACAATGTAAATCTCTTAAAATGATTTATATCCCTTTATTTATTTGATCAATAATATTGACTATGATAAACTAATTTCTGTTCTATTGTAGCTGGTAAGTAACAAAAAGCAAATTAACAAAATAAAGCCTGTCCTTTTATGGAGCATGTAACTAAAGAGAGTTTGCAAGCTGAAATATAAACAATTAAATAACTATAGAGTGTAATGCCATAAAATGCCATAAGAAGTTAGTAATGGGAAGTAGAAAAGGACAGTGACTCATACTCTTAGACAGAGTGGTGACTAGGGAAGACCGCCCCGGGAGTTAACATTTAAGGATAACATAGATTAGGTTTTAGGCAATGGGTTCTGTGAGTAAAGAGGCTCCACGGTGGAGACTTGTGAAGTGTGAAATATTATTGGCAAAGACGTCTGAGTAGCTAGAGAATGATGAGTCGGAAAATGATTCGATTTGTTGCAAAATCTAACATTATACATATATGTTTAAAATTTTTATATGCGTGATATAAACATTTTGAATATGGTCTTACTGTTTTGAGAGCCTCTGAACTTCTGGTTCCACATCAGTATAATTTTTATTTTTATTATTTTTCTGGCCAGGGCCAGGTTTGAACCCACCACCCCTAGTATATGGGGCCGGTGCCCGACTCCTTGAGCCACAGGCACCACCCCACATTAGTATAATTTGATGTATATGTGAGACCCTCGATATGTTTCTGTAAAACATTTCTAACCATACTAAATAGCAAGGGTGCCATTGTTTTTTTCTCTACTTTCATATCAAATGTATAGTCTAATACAGCTGTTATGAGATGGTATTTATCACACCATCTTCTAAATACTTTAGCATAGTTTTCTTCTATGTTAGATTTTCAGTTTTTACAGCTTAGTTATGTCATGGTAACTAAATTAATGAATGAATGCATATATGACTGTATCAACCGTTCTCATATAACAAGCAATTATTCTGTAATTTAGTGGCTTACAGCAAAATGTTTAATGACAGATATGAAAAAAGTGTTAAAAGACACAAATAATCAAAACTTGCTTAAAAAGAAATAGAATAGTTTTATATCTATTATGAAATTGTATTGATGATTAGAATTTCCAACAAGGAAAACTAAAGATTCAAAGAACCTTAACAGTTAATTCTACAAAATATTAAAAGAAGAAATACTAGATTCATCAAAATCCTTCCAAAAAATAAAAGAAAAGACCTTGCAATTTTTTTTTTAATGAGGCCAGCATTCTAGTGATACCAAAATTAGACAATGATAGTTTAGGAAAACTACAGACCTATATAACTCATGAAAATGATTAATTCAGTACATGCATGAAAAATATTTGATAAAACTCAATATTCATATAGAATGAAATCTCTCCATAAACTATAAATTAGTCAATTTTTCAACTTTACAAAGACAAAGGATATCTCTTAACAACTATAGCCAACGTTATATCCTATTGTTAAAGAGAGAATGGTTTCCCCTGGTGAGTAGGACCAAATCAAATATACCTACTTACACTACTCCTATCCTCAAACCTTCAAGCCAGATCAATGAACCAAGGAAAGAAATGCAAGGCATACAATTTGGAAAGTAAGAAATAAAACTGTTCCTGATCACAGAAGCCGTGATCCCAAATAACTTGCCAAAATAAGGGAATTTACCAGGTTATAGGAAATAAGGTCAATGTACAAAATTAATCACATTTAAATACACTAGCAAGAAACAATTAGATATTGAAATTTTAACAATATAATTTATAATAGCACTAAAATATGAAATAATCTGGGATAAATTTAAACATGTGCATGATTTATACTTAGTACAAAAAGGCAAGAGTTATTCTCACCATGACATGAATGATACTCAAAAGTGATATCTTCCGTGAACTGAGACAAGAAGTCTACATTGTGTATGATTTCACTTATAAGACATTGTGGAAAGGCTGAAGTCTAGACACAGAAATTGGGTCAATAGTTGTTAGGGCTAAAGCAGTGATGGTGGCAGGTGTTTGATTGTAAATAGACACAAAGAAAGTCTTAGGATGATGGAAATAGTGTACAGAATCATTTTAATGGTGGTCATATGATTATACATGGTTTCCAAAGTACACAGACCTGTACATTTCAAATGGTAGATTTTTTTCTTTCTCACTTCTGTCTCAAAATGCCTGAAAAAAATGCAAAATTTATAAAATTGCATGGTGAAAATAATCATTAATTATTAGTCCTAAATGTTATCTAGAAATGTCTTTTGAGGCTGGCAGAAGGTTGATGTTGGCTGGTCGACCAACATATCTGATGTCAGCCTGGACAGTAGAGATAAAAGGGTGACAGGACTAATTGACCTACATGGGCTTGCCTGGGATAGCTTCCTAAATGAGTTTTCTCATCCTCAGCAATATGGTTCCCTTAGCTTTCTCAGGGATTCTAGACATGGTAGAAAATTCCTGCATATCTTGGATCTAGGCTTGGATTTGACATACTTTCAATCCTGCTCTATTTTATGGGCCATGGTGAATTAAAAAGGTGAGCAAAAATTCCAGAGGGGGGAGATATATAGGCTGTCTCATTATAGGAAATAGAATAGTTTTGCTTTCCAGTGAGTGAATAAACATTTCATCAGTGTATATTCCAATACTTAAACCTTGAATGTTCCCTGCCATTTTCTTTGTAAAAGAGCATATATATTCATCATATAAACACTGTATATGTAAGTAGACTTATATATACACACATAATATTGATCCAGAAAATTTGTAATTCAAAGACTACATAATAAGCTGTAAAACTAGGGTTGTGTATTCAATTTTGTGAGTGTTAGCAATAAACTTATGCAATTAGTCCAAACTAAGAGCTTTTACTTGCATTTTCTGAGGCATTTTAGAAAAATAAGATGTTTTGTATGAAATGGATTATTTTGTGGAAAAATTATTAAGCAGAAACATTTCAGAGGGAAGAAGAGTTAAAAGAAAGACAAAATAAAAAAAATAACAAACTTTAAGAAAAAGTGAGATGTTTTATGAAAAACAGAAAGCCAGAAGAGTATATATAGTAGCAGTGTATTAAATTTAAAAAAAAAATCATGAAAAGTGGCTCTCTCATACTGTTGTAGTGATCATGGGTATTTCTGAAATATAAAGTTATTTTCTGATTATATAACATATACCATGTAAAATAAAATTATATGCTTATATGGTGCTTACTATAAACTGAAAATCATCCTAAGTAATTTACACATATTTTATACTTTTAATTATTATTTTTTTAAATTTTGACAGTCTCACTATGTCATCCTGGGTAGAGTACTGTAACATCACAGCTTACAGCAACCTCAAACTCTTGGGCTCAAGTAATTCTCTAGACTCAGATTCCCTAGTAGCTGGGACTACAGGCGCCTGCCATAACACCCAGCTATTTTTTTGTTTGTTTAGCAGGCTCTGGCTGGGTTTGAACCCAGCAGCCCTAGGTGCATGTGGCCAGTGCCCTAACTGCTGAGCTACAGGCATCGAGCCACTTTTAATTCTTATAATATTACTGGTAGGGCCAATAACCCCTATCTTACACAGGAGAAAATAGATGCACAGAGAGATTTAGACACCCTTAAAGGTTTCTCTACTATGAGAAGAGAGTCAGGGTTTGAACACAGATAGTCTAGATCCAGATAAAAAGCCTGTTTTAGCAGAGCCTGAGATGAAGATTTATTGGGGAATATTGCTCAAGAGAGCATAGTTGTGTAATGAGAGTGGCCTTGAACACCGTGACGTAGAATGGAGGAAGTCAATACAGGGCTTACTGGGTTATCTAACTGCAGGTAGCTGGCGTTGACGAGTCAGTGTAGGCAGATCCATGCTCTCGAACACAGGGTTAAGCATCCTGTCCTCTGTCTCTGAGACCCAGGAGCCTGTGACAGTTAATCTGAAGGGGGTTAAAGTCTTGGCTTTTCTAGGTAGCTTATGTATGAGTCCCCAGTAGCTTTCTTTAGGCATCACAAATTGCAGAGATACATGAAACAGGACCTAAAGAAGACAAGGTGAAGCTGCCTCTTTAAAAGAATTAAATCCTATGTCCATCCAGTCAACATGGCAGAGCTTTGACACAGCACATAAGCAGAAGCCAGGCTCCAAATTGCCTTTGAATTTAGAACATAAAGAAGGTGACCTAAAATGGTAACGATCTTGTCTCTGTTTTCATGAGATTCATTTAAAATAAGAGCCATAATATAAAATATGTGTTGGATGCATAGATCACATTGATTATGAAATGTAAATAAAGGCATATAGCTAGTTTCTCATAGTGTTTTCTGAATTTCTTATTCAATATTCAAATGACTTGGGGCTAAAACTAATCTTGAAATATATTACCTTCTTTATGAGAACTATAAATCAAAGAGGTGGGGACTCCAGAAATATAGAAGGCCATATCTTATCTCCAGTTAGAGATAAGAGATATTTTAATATCCAAAGGCTTAGTTTGGATATTATTTTTAGTTTCCAAAATACAAATTAATAAAGGCTATCACTAAATGAAGGGAAATGACTGCTTCATCCTCTTCTACATAGGTGGACATTTTGTGAAAAAGGTATAAAGAGATTAATTATGCACATTTACAGCAAACTTCTTCTCCCAGCATGCAGGCATGTATTTCATGGAATAGGGATATACCTTGTCAAAGGAAGGAAGCCAAGCTCTGTGTCCTTCAGACTGCAGTAGATATTTGGAGGACCAGACTTGAATAAACCTTAACAATAGTGAAAATATACAACGTTCTTCAAAACTCAAGATGGACTAAAAGTGCCTTTAACAAAGACCCATTAGGACATCCCTGGGTCCAACAGCCTGCTTTAAAAAAGGCAGAATTCTTTTAACTGTCCTCTACTTTCCCCTAAGCTACATAGTCCTAGAAGAATGAGAAAATATATAATATCATGCTTTTTTCCTAGTTTATAGTAAGGCTATAGAAGGATATTGCCTAATACAAAAATGTTCTCTTTCTGCTTGATTGATATTGCCTGGGAAATAATTGCTTGAAGAAGAGGAAAAATATCAAAAAGATAATCAAACTATTCAGGAAAAACACTTTTGTTTTTAAAAGGACAAATAATAATACATGAGAATGGATTCATTAAATAGATCAATTAACAAGCTAAAAGCCCAGCTGTGGTTCTCGCTCTGCGTGCCAAAAGCCATTCAAAAGTATCAAATGACATTATATTTTTAATATTCACGTAATCTGGAATTAGTCCTAGTTATATTCATTTGAGAATGTGCTCACATGTATCCTCATATATGTTTTTTTCTTTCTCCCTAATTACTTTTCTAGATTATTCTTTTGAGAAAGAAATATTTCTGGTGAAAGTTAATTTCCAGCACTAAAATACTATTTTCCATATATTTTTTCAAATTTTACATTAAAAAATTCACACACAAACAAATAAAGCTTTAGAAATGGGCAGTGGTGTCTTTAAATTAACCTTCAGTTAGAACTGTTGCTCAATTTTGTGGGTATGTTATTCAAGAATGAATGGAATTCATAGAAAGGCCTATTCTGTCATGAGGCTTCTGCCTAGGGTTTATTGGATTTTCAATAGATTTGCTTTGTATTTAGAAACAATATTTAAATTTTCTGCTTTAAACAGCACAAACGTGCTATAGAAGTCTTTGGCAATAAATGGTGATTGTAAATGCTGAGTATGAAATACATATTTCAAAATATATATCATTCCTATCATAAAAGAGTTATCGATGGAAGAGAAGGCATACTCTGCAAAGTAAGTTAAAGAAGTTTATTCTGAGCCAAGTTCAGGACCATGGCCCAGAGCCACCCCCAAGAAACCTTGAGCCCGTGTTCTTGCTGTGGTGGGGTTACCGTTTGACTTTATACATTTCAGGGAGACAGCAATAACAGGTAAATTCATAAGTCGATACATCGAAAGTATACATTGGTTTGGGCTGAAAAGGTGAGACATCTCAAAGCAGGGGGTCCAAAGGTTATAGGTGGATTAGGAGATTGTCTAGCTGACAATTGGCTGAAAGAGTTAGGCTCTCTCTCATAGACCGGAAGTCAGCAAAAGGAATGTTGAGTTAGGATAAGGGTCTGTTAATCAGAGACAAACTACAGGACATATATGCAGACTCAAGTGCTAGTTCTGTATATTGAAGTCAAGCAGGTATGTCCTGCATAACCTTAGGCCTGTTAATGAGCCACGAAGGGCATCTCTCAGAAGGCAGGGGGTCATAAAGAGGCATGTCTGATTTTCCTTCCCATGGTTAGCAACTCAGTTTTAGGGCATCCCCTTGACCAAGAGCCAGCCAAGTCAGTCAGCTGCTGGAGGGTCACCCTTAACATTTTATATTATTTTACAACATTAGGGGAATACCATAATGTCATGATTATTTACCATGCTTATATAGTTATTGAAGATATAATACTTATTTTCCAAACATTTTGTGGTCATTATCCAGGATTAAAAATAACCAATATGTGGTCAATCATTTAACATTTATACTTCACCAACTTCCACTATTGTTATTACTAATATTATTGATATCATTATCATTTGGAAACAAATATTATACATCCTGAAATATTACAGTCCATAATGTAACTTTAAATGTTATCTCTTTCATAATTTTAAGAATCCTAAGAGAATTCATAGAATTTTACAGAAATGGAGCAGGATGTTTGAATAATTTAATAAATACAAATATCTAGAATAATTTTTGGCAGGTAGTAAAGATTAAAATATGTTTAAATACATAAATGTCATAAACAGTATCTTTTGATATGTTAATAATATAAAATTATATTACCTATATGATCAGCTAAAATCTGATTATGCAACAGAAATCACAAATATGCACAAATAAGATGCTTTGAGACAAATATAAGTTGCTGACACTACACTACTTCTTAAGATGTCAGACTAAACCCACATACGATTTCCTTCTTGATGGACACACAAAAACACTACTTTAAACATAGAGTATTGTGGGCATAGAATCTGGAATTGAAGCAGCTAGGTTAGGAATATGCTGGAGGTAGTCAGACTAGACATTGGTGCAGCACTCTGATTTTTTTGTATAAATCAGAATGCCTAGACAAAAATAATCAAGAACAAGGAAAGGACCTGGCACACACCATTCTAACCAAAAAAAGGAACAAGGGGTTTGCACTACCTGGCTCAGATACAGCCTGGTCAGAGCCAAAAGTGACTCAAGAAGTTCAAATCATAACTGGAAAGGAGAGTTATTTTAAAAGAAATTATTATACTAAGCAAGCTTTATACATGAGGACGTATAGGGCCTCAAGTCAAGCAAAACACATAAAAAATTAAACCCAGACTGAGAGAACTCCTCAGGACCCTGGCTAAAACAAACAAAAGTATTTTTTAAGGACAACTACTTAATCTAATACACAGGTATATGCATTTCTGAAATATTCATGGACAAAATCTCCTTTGATTTGGCAGCCATAGGCGAAGATTTTGAAAATCCTTGAAAGAATACACTAATTAGAAAGAAACCTGTAAATTGAAAGATAATGGAGTCTTTATGCTTAAAATCTAGCAAAATAAAGAATAAAATATGTAAAATATGAAGGGACTTTATAAATATAGGAAATGCTAAGAATAAAGTAGAAACAAAACTCGAAAAAGGTGGCCATTAAAGGAAACGCTAGATAAACCAAGAAGAAGACAAAACAATTTACCACATTACAAGACAGAGTTACAGAGAGAAGTTAGAACATGTCATGGGGGAAAACATAGGGATGCTATGGACATGGCTTAGGAAATTAGGATTTTACAGAGTCGAGACTATAACTTCCAAGTAGGATTCCAAGTTGGCAGTGTATTCACCACTTACAACATAGAAAAAGAAAGGACAAAATGTATAAAACAATTGTTTTCAACTGGAACCAGGCAGCACAAACTGGTCTGAAGAGAATGAAAATAAATGGAGGCCGATAATCAATTCAGCCGGCTTTCTGGAAGCACTTTCCAATCTGTGATGCAGGAAAAGGGAGTAGAAACAGACCACAGCAGCCTTCCTGTGTTCACACCGGTCAAGACAGCTGGAGTTTGAGAAGCAAAAACGGTGAGAGAGAGGTAGGTGTAAATATTTAATACAAACAACGTGCATTTGAACAACAGTGAGTCAAAGGAGAAAACAAATGAGAAGTTAGAGAAATATCTTGAACAAAAACTCAACAATACCGAAATTTATGGGATGTAATGAAAACAGCACTAAGAGGGAAGTTTATTGTGACACCTCAGGCACTAGAAAAAATAAAATAAAAATAAATCACATGCACAGTTAGCAGAAGAAAGGAAATAATAAAGATTAGAATAGATAAAAATTGAACAGAGGATAGAAATCATACAAAAAAATCATCAAAACTAATTCCTTTCTAAATTTCAGATTAATATGAGGGTACAAATGACCAAATCACAGTATTCTAATTTGTCAGGTGGAGTCCCTCTTGTAGGTATGTCCTGCACCCAAAATAAACTAATACTTATATAAATAAAATAAAATTCACAATCCTTTGAAAGTAGACTAAGAAGAGAAAAGTCCCAAACAAACAAAATTAGAAGTGAAAGACATTACAACTAATACCACAGAAATAAAAGGGATCATAAAACTACTATGAATGATTATATCCCCCCAAACAGGATGACATAAAATAAATGGATAAATTCCTAGAAAGATACAATCTACCTAGATCGAATATGAAGACACAGAAAGTCTGAACTGAGCTATAACAAGTGTGGAGACTGAATTTATTCAAATCCCTCCCAACAAATACTGTGTACAAGCCTGGAAACAAATTTAACTGATGAATTCTATAAAACATTTAAAGAAGCATTAATTTCATTTTTTAAAAAATTCTACCAAAAAATTTGAAGAGGAAGTAATATTTTCAAACTTGAGTCCAGGATTATCCAGTACTAAAAAAAGATGCTGCAAAAAAAAGAAAACTACAGGCCAATATCCCGGATGAACATAGGTATAAAAATTCCTACCATAATACGAGCAAGCTAACTTCAGCAGCAAGTTAAAGGATCACACATCACGTTCAAGTGGATTTATCCCTGGGATGCAAGGATAAATCTACATGGGAAATACAATTGATGTGACACAACACCTTAACAGAATTAAGAATAAAAATTTCATGACTATCTCAATAAGTGAAGAAAAATTGATAAATATACTTTTGTTATTGAACAACACTAAAAATAAAGATAAATTACCTCAATATAATGAAGGCCATAAGTGAAGAGCCCATAACTAAATCCTTCTCAACAGTCCAAAACTAACTGCTTTTCAACTAAGATCAAGAACAAGATAAAGATGTCCACTCTCATTACTTGTACTAGAAGTTCTAGCCAAAAATTCCAGGCCAAAGAAAAGGAAATAAGAGACGTTCAAGTTAGAAAGGAAGAATTAAAGTTGGCCTTGTTTGCAAGTGATATGATTTTATATAGAGAAAATCCTAAAAACTCCATGAAGAAGAAATTGTTAATTTTAATAAATGAGTTCAGTAAAGTTGCAGGATACAAAATAAAAAAAAAATCAGTCTTGTTTGATAACAAACTATCATGAAAGAAAATAACAAAAACAAAGAAAATAATGAAAACAATCTCACCTGTATCAGAAGTAATAAAGAACTTGGAAATAAAAATAACTAAGTAAGTGAAAGGCTGGTGCAGTGAAATTACAAAACATTAATGAAACAAATAAAAAGCACAGATAAAGAAAAAGTCATCCCATGTTCATGGACTGGAAGACTTACTACTACTAAGATGTCCATACAACCAAAACATTCTGCAGTTTCAATGCTCTCCCTATCGAAGTCATATTGACATTATTACAGAGATAGAAATCATTCAAACATGTGTGAGGAAAAACAAAATCCCATGGGTAGCCAAAACAGTCTTCAAAAAGGACAAATCTGTAGTCATCTTGCTTTAATAGAAAGCTATGGTAGTTAAAACAGTATGGTACTACTAAAGTAGCATATTTTCAAGACAGATGTATCACACGATGGAATAAAATAGAGAGTACAGAAATAAATCCACACAGTTGCCTTCAATAAATAATAGTGGGAAAATTAAATAGCCACATACAAAATAATGAAATTGGATCCTATGTTACACCAGACCAAAAATCAATGAAAAATGGACTGGAGATTTTACACAGTAGACCTAAAAATATAAAACTCACAGAAGAAAGTCCAAAAATAAATCTTCGTGACATTGATCTTGGCAAGGATTTCATGATGCCAAAAACACAGACACCAAAGGCAAAAACAGGCAAATGGAACTATGTCAAAGTAGGATGTTTCTGTATAGCAGAGGAAACAATCAACAGAGTGAAAAGGCTGCCTGTGGAATAGAAGGAAATATTCTCAAAACATTTATCTGGTAGGGGGTTAATTTCTAAAAAAAACATAAGGAACTGACATAACTCAATAGCCAAAAAAAAAAAAAAAGAAAAGAAAAAAAAGGAAAGAAATATAAAAAATTACCATCTAATTTAAAAAACAGGCTAAGGAGTTGAACTAAATGGCTAATGAAAAGAATGTTAAAAAAAACCACTAGTCATCAGGACAATGCAAGTCAAAACGACAGTGAAATATCACTCCATCCCTTTTAGAATCATTGTTATCAAAAAGACAAGTGTTGGTGAGGTTATGGAGAAATTGGAGTCATTATACACCGCTAGTGAAAATTAAGGAAAAAAAAAAATGGTGCAACTGCTATGGAGAATACTGTGGAAGTTCCTGAAAAAATTAAAAATAAAAATTCCATGTGATCCAGCATATCTCCCTTTGGGTATTTATATAAAATAACTGAAATCAGGGCCTCAAAGAGATATTAGCCCTGCTATGGTCGTTATAGCACTATTAGTAAAAGCCAAAATATAGAAACAATTTACACATTCATCAGTGGATTAATAGACAAGGTCTGTGGAGTATTATTTAGGCTTAAATGACTAGGAAATTCTGCACTAGGACACAACAAAGAAAAATCCTACATGATTCTACTTAGGTAAGGCATCAAAAACAGTGAAACTCATGAAAACAGAGAATAGAATCATGGTTTCTAAAGAAGGCAAGAGGAGGAATTGGGGAGTTCCTACTCAACAAAAGTATAAATTTTCAATTATGGGAGACAAACCCATTTTAGAGATCTACTGTATAGCATTGTACTTACAGGAGCTACAGGAGCTACTGTATGGCACACTTAGAATTTGTCAAGACAGTAGATCCATGTTATTACCACAATTTATAAAAATAATTTCATAAGCCTTTGTACTAATTCCTTAGAGACTTTTGCTAAATACAAAGTTAGGTATGGATAGAGTGAAACTTCAAGAGGCTGAGGAGAAAAATAGTATTGGGGGAGGGGTTGAAGAGGAGGCATTGGCAAGTCATCTCTATATCGTCACATGTAGGAGTAAGAGGTATGCAAATTCTGATTATTCAAAGTGGAGAGAAATTACTAGGCTCTTGAACCCTTCAAGAGATAATTCAGAAATTTTACAAGTCGATCTGTAAATAAATAATCTCTGCTCAAAAAAGAAAAAAAAAACTTCACAGAAAAACAAAAAGGCCCTAAAAATAAAATTTATAGGGAGGGACCTGTGGCTCAAAGGATTAGGGCATAGGGTGCCAGCCTCATGTACCAAAGGTGGCAGGTTCAAACCCAGCCAAAGCCAAAAACAGAAAAAAAAAGTGAAATGTTGAATACTCAATAAAGATATATTAGATATGCAAAGAATTAGAAAAATGTGGTTCATAATGAGGAGAAAAAACAGTCAATAGAAACTGATAGTAAAATGACAGAGACACTGGAAATCAGACACAGAACTTTCTAACACCTGTTACAAATGTGCTCAAGAGTAGAAAGCAAAATATGAACCCAATGCTAAGAGAAACAGAAGATACATAAAATAATCAGATAATATTCACATAAACAAAAAAATAAAATACTTGAAATAAAAGTTCAACTGGTTAGATGTTCTTGTTAGCTGTATCACCCAAGTTTATAGGTTTAAAATTATCTCAACCATTTTATTAGTTCTCAGTTTCTGTGTATCAGGAATTAAGGAAGGGCTTAGCTGGGTGGTTCTGGCTTGAGGTAACTCATGAGCTCACAAGCAGATAATGATGGGGTACAGAACTGCTGCACAGCTGCACCCCCTCCTCTTCACGTAGTTTTAGGGTCTCACTTTGTGGCCTCTCTGTCTGAGCTAGTTTGCGCCCTTTCACAACTTTGAAACTTTCATGAAATCACATGTCGTACAAAACAGTCCATCACTCCAGCATAATAGCGCTAGCCAGCACCCCAACGCTGCATCGCCTTTATGACGTAACCCAGGCAGGCAATATTGACACTTGCATCCTGGGGACCAGGCTTCACAGACTCAGGGGCAGAAGATACATGATCTAAAGCCCATCCCCTGAAGGGAATAGTGCCAAAGTCACTGTGTAAGAAGAGGTATAGTTGTGACCATCTGTAACTTATATGATTTAGTTTTCTGCCTTCTCACAATGACATTATCTCACTTGAAAATACACTCACACCCCATGCCGAGACTCCTGCATGTTACCTTATTACAGGTGAGTAGGAGATTTGAGGTGTCCACAGTTAAATCACATTCTGGTTCAGAGGAGCAATCTCAAAAGCAACCCCTGGAATATTAGTCCCCTGAACCTGAAGACTTATGAACTAATGGGACAAGTTACACGCCCTCTAACTTCTAACATACAATGACGAGGCAGGAATGTGAATCCAACATGTATTATCCTGTACATAGAACGAAAAACGGAAAGGCATGCGGCAGGGGCGTGGTCATAGCAACTCTGAGATCCAGGGGAAGGAAGTGGCCGTCTCTGGCTGTGAATATTCTCCGGGGCTCTTGGTTCTGTGCGGTTGTGTGTGTTTTGTCCTCTGAGCTATTATTTTCCATGGAAAGCACGCACTGTATGCACCCACGTCGTTTTCTCAGCTTGCTTCCTTTCTATATATTTTGGGAATCCAAAGGCCACTTTTCATTTTTTAATTTCTTTGTCACTTTCATGCTAACCTATATAATCCTCTTTAAAACTTTGTGGTTTTCTCATTGGCCAATTTATATCCACTATATTAGAAAAAGACACATACGAATACCTTCAAATATGCTCTTGTCTATTTTGGGTTTCCTGGGAGTCTTCTGCAACTTAGTTTTAACAACCTAAGTCTAAGACTACACAGACTTAGGCTCTTAAAAGATCCGTTGTTTAAAATACAGGATTTATAAAGCCATTTTAGATCATTAGAAGATCTTTTCCGTGTTTGAATGAGTTTATACTATGCTACTTTGAAACTGTATGAGGACTGATGAAAGGATCTTAAAGGCATAAAGTGGATTTAAAGATTCCCTTTGAATTATTTATCATTGTGAGAATGTTTTCAGATTGTTACTGTTGTGTGTTTATTCATTTTCAAATGAAGGAAATGCAGTTCTTTTTTATTTAAAAGTGTATTCTTTGGGTTTTCTCTCTTGTGTTTTTCATATGGAATGAGAATGAGCCAGATAAAATATTTGGTACTGTGTATAGCAATATTCTTAGCCAAAATCAGCAAGGGTCATTGCCATTTCCCAATTTCTATACAGATTGCAGGTGACAGTGTTGCCAAATCCCAGCACTACACATTCCCACCAAACTCCAGTATTTTTCTTACATCCCTTTAAGCTTGCACTGGGGATCTTCTGCGGGCTGATTGGGTATCCACTCACACTCTCCTTGAGGTCCTTGAGTATTTTACTCCAGGTCTACTCAAGGTCATTCTTGGTTTTGCAGGTTTCCTAATCCCAAACCTATCTGTAAAATTTTAGATATATATGAAGGCAGCATTCCACTTCCAGGTATAATTTCTTAGGTGTGTTTAACTATTATTATGTAACAAACTACCTTGAAATTCAAATACTTAAAACAATAATAATATTTTATTATCTTTCATATTTTTCCCTGATTCAAGATTTCAGGAAGGTCTAAGCTGGGCAGTTCTGTCTGCAGATCATTCATTTCAGTTGCAATAAAATGGTGGGTGAAACTAGAACAACCCGGAGTATTAGAGCTACCTGGGGATGTTATTCTGTCTTCTTGAGGTTGCATAGGCTCTTTTTCATGGGCTGTTATATTTTTATTTACTGTCTCTAGTGTAAGAATGTGTACTCAGTGTAAATTATGTTTTAGATCAAAGCCACCTTGATGTTACCACCAAACTATAGGCTGTAATGCATGCAGCATCCTTGACTATTCTGGAGGGTTGCCTTTAATTATCTGTGGAGCACCTGAAGATCCTTTCCCTATGGCTTATGAGCCTTGCATTTGGGGAGGACAGATAACAGTGCAGATATCTGCCTGTCTTTGTGCTGCCCAGACCTCATAAATTAGCCACAAATCACCTTTTACCCACAAACTGGATAGGTCTGCTTTGTTTTTGGTTTCTTGGTTCCTTTGTGTCCATGGGTAGCTTTGTTTATGCAGCCCTTTCACTGTATAGTTGAACACTCTGTAACATTATATCAGACCAGAGCACACACTTTAGAGTAAAGGATATCTGGGAGTGGAATGTGGGCCATAAAAACCATCTGTTGAATAAGGTTGTCTATTAAAGCATTGAAATGGTTTGTTAATCGCAGAACTAAAGCACCAGTTCAGTGACATTACTTTGCCAGGACTGGGTACCATCCTCCCAGTGTCTCCACCCTGTGTAGATATTAATTTAAAAAATGTATATGAAACTGCGCTCTCAATAGGAAAAAAAATTACAGGATTCATGCTTACTATAAAACTTTAGTAATTTTGACATTATATTGGCATAAATGAAGACAAATAGATCAATGGAACCAAATAGAGAAAAGATGACCCACACTTAAACAGAAAATTGGTTTCCTGCTGAGTTTCAGGGGGAAAGTAAACTCAACACATTGTTTTGAAATAATTGACTATCAAGATGGTGTAGAGAGGGCTGAATCCAGACCCATTTGTCACAGCATTCACAAAAATTTATCTGAGATGGATCATGGAACAACATGGGAAACTAAAACTCTAAAACTTATAGAAGAAAATATGAGATATAGATACAGATTCCAGAAAGCATTTGCCATTAAAAATATTGTTAAATTGACTTTTTCAAATTTTAAAAATTCTGCTTGCTCAGAGATACATTATGACAATGGAAAGACAAGCAGCAGATTTATCCAAAGTATCCTAAGTGGACATAGGTATCGGAAAATTTTGATACTGGTATACACATATTTGTAAATATGGGTGTAAGTATCAAATATATGTATATCAAATCTTTTGAGACATATAGATGAACACACATTAATATATATCTCATTGATCAGTAAAGGAAATGCAACCAACCCAATTAAAAAAAACACATGTAAAAATCTTGAATAGGTACCTTACGAATGAAGCGTTGGAAATGCAAAACAAACCCCACAAAACTGCTTGTTTTTAAATCACAAAAAGTAATTTAAGCAAAAATAGATAAAATGGGGGAAAAAAGAGAGACTACAAATTACTGGTGAGAATAAAAAGCAACTTGAATTTTCATACATTGATAGTCTAATTTTATAAAGACACAACCTCTTTGGAAATCAGTTTGAATTTTTCTGATAGTTAAACCTACACCTAGCCTATGATCCAACAATTCCACTCCCAGGAGTTAATCACACTGTAAAGAAACCGTACTTATACAAAACTTGAACAACAGTGTACATAACAGCTTTGCTTATAATAGTTAAACACTGAAACAACCCAAATGTTCTACAGCAAAATGGGCAAAAATTCAATAGAATAATTATCAGCAATAAAAAGCAATAAACTACTGATACATGCAAAATGAATGAATCTCAGAGACATTATGCTAATCAGAGGAAGCCAGAATGAAAAGGGAACGTATTATATTACTCGGTTCACATGGGGTTCTAGATCATCTTAAGTAAAACTCGGTGATGTCAAACGAGGCCAGGACTGCGGTCGCCTGGGAATGGGGAGTATAAATTGACTGGAAAGTGACATAAGGGATTTTGGAGATGAAAATGGTCTGTACTTAGACAGATGTTTGGATTATATTATTATGTGCAATTGTGAGTACTCTTAACATCGTGCTTTTCACTTTATGTAAATTATACATACTCCATTTAAAAATAGCATCACTCAGTATTATTTGGTAGACTATGTAAAGTGCCATAAAACCTAAATTTCTGAAAAGTGAGACAAGAATTGTTTGATTGATTCTTCCTGCTTCACTAAGGATATTAGAATATTGACTTTCTTAAGACAACTATTAAAAGAAGAATTCTTTCAAAATAAATATGATATGGAAGCAACAACTCATCTTCACAAGATGGAAATACTTTCACTGTTTGGGTACAGGCAAGTGATGAGCTTGCCAAAATGCAAATTTCATATTTCTTTTTCAGGTCCCTGGAAGCCTCCATCACTTTAAATATCTAATGTGGGGGAGGAGCAATAGTTTTCAATACAGCTTGCAGAAGTATTCCAATAAATCCTCAAACTCTCAAAATCCATAAGCTTTCAGGCTAATTTATGATTTCCCATCAATAACTTATGTACGAACAGCAAGGACTCCTTTTAAAATAAATTTAGGCGCAAGTGTGAGCATGAGGAAACAGTCATTGTGACTTTATCTCTCTGTTTCCATGAAATATTGAAGAACTCCAAGTAATCCCTTTATTACTTTGATATTTGTTAGTTCTTTAAAAATATATTTCTCTGCCCTCTTTAAAGTTGACATTTTTGATGAACTTTTTTCATTTACTACTGTCCTCAGAGCTATGTTTTTACTCTTTTCTTTATTTCCTTGATGTTTGAGAAAGTGAGGAAAATTTTGTATTACGAAAGAAATAACTATTTTGAGTCCTGCCCTGGATGGAAAGCTGCAAGATACTAACAAATCTAACATATGTTAAGACACCGCAGAATGAAGACTGGGAGATTTCAAAATGATATTTCATTACTCTTATGCCTGTCAGTCATCCATCTGTCAGTGCCGGCTACTAATAGAGGGTCTTTTTGAATGGCATATGATACTTCATATATACTGGGGCATGGACAAAACATTAATAAGAATATTTAGCTAATCCATTATTTTTAGGAAAGAAGACAACACATAGTGCATATGAAAATTTAATGGTTTGTGTTTGTTTTTTTTGTTTGTTTTGTTTTTATCTCACTGCCAAAGTAATGAAAAAAATAGCACTTGGTATAGCAACAGATGCAAGTTAAAAATCTGGACAATTTATTTTAAAAATAGTACAGAGAACACAATTTCATTATTTTGTGCTCAGTTACTTTGCTTTTTAAATGCAGATGTTACATCAAGTTGGTGACAGAAAGCAAAATGTATAATTTAACAGCCAGAATAGATACAGGCTCAACTCTAGCATGCAGGATCCCCTAAATGTCCATGTGAAAGTTTTGTGGAGAATTAAGCCTACATTTCTATGTAATAAATCAAGGCATTCAACTGAATAATTTAGTTCTTTTTATTCTGTATAGAAAAAAGAAATTTGGAGTTATGAGACTATCTTTAGCAACAAATATAAATAATACATAGAAAAAATGTATTTAGTAAATACATAGAAAAATTTTTTAATCATTGAGTTAAAAACCTACTGAATGTTTGGAAAGAGCACATTCTATGAGCAGCACGAATTCATGAATTTTAGCTCTCTGTAGTGAAGTCTCCATGTGGGGAAGTTTATAAACTATGAGTTACACATTAGCTACTCAACCTTAGTTTGATCAAATGACTCTAATGGAGAACTAAGTCAAAAAATATAGTGTTAATGGCAGTCATAAAAATGAGGAGTTTTCCATCCTGTGAAATTTATGGGTGTGTTTCGTGTGTCATGTGAGAGAGAGGGCAAGAGCTCCCATGACTGGAATGCAGGAGCTTGTCCAAGTATAAACCATCATTCAAGACATTCCTTCTATTTGCCCACTCACAAAAATACTTGAGTCGAGCACATAGAGCATGGGAATACTAGGCAAGGAAGTATATTAAAAATAATATTCCCATTTGCTTTAATTAATAATTTTTAAATGAAAGTAAATATGAAATAGGCAAGATACTGTAGTAATATAAAAAAGGAGTAATTAAATGAGTGTGAAGGGGAAAAAAAAGCTTCACAAAGATATTATGATATCTGCCTTAGTATATTATTCTTACGAGAGGATACATAAATCAGAATATCTCTTACTAACTAGATGATTGTTACTCTATCTCAGTCAATTATTCAACAGACCAGTTGTTATACAGACATGTATTAATCACTCTGGAGGTAAGCAAAGTGCCTTTATAAGAGCAACCTAGCAGAAATGAGCAAGTTTAGGAAGACAGGACTGAAAAAAGTTTGAAAAATATTTCATTAGTATTTAAAAAATAACTAGAGGTAGCATCTGTAGCTCAAAGGAGTAGGGCACTGGCCCCATATACCAGAGGTGGTGGGTTCAAACTGGGCCCTGGCCAAAAATTGCAAAAAACCATAATAATACTAATAATAAAATAACTAGAACTGAAGCCCCATATAGCATTTGCTACTAACCATATAGCAAAATAAGAATACAGAATGCATTATTTGGAAGTCTTTACTTAATGTCATCAATAAGTTCTTAGAAATCAAATGATGTAGAACGGAACCAAGTTTACCATAGGTTAATTGATATGCACAAGAGTCGTCCCCTCATGTAAGTGGTGGTGCACACACCCACATCCAATGGAGTGGAACCCCTGGGGCATGACGGCTCCCCTGACACACCCACATTTAATGGAGTGGAACCCCTGGGACAGGACGGCTCCCCTGACACACCCCACATCCAATGGAGTGGAACCCCTGGGACATGACGGCTCCCCTGACATACCCCACATCCAATGGAGTGGAACCCCTGGGACATGATGGCTCCCCTGACACACCTCACATCCAATGGAGTGGAACCCCTGGGACATGACGGTTCCCCTGAGATGCACGTCCTTGGTAAGTGAGAGAAACTGGAGTTCCCAGAGAAAACCTGTGCAGACCTGGGAAAATAGGGAAGCTAGACAGTGGCTCAGGCTGGGAATCACTTTCTTAAAAATTTTCTCATCAACATTATAATGAAACCACATTGAAAAATCAGCGTTATTTGAAGACCTGCTGTATCTACAACCATAGAGTGAATAAATAGAGTCAGACCATCACCACAGTTTCTATTTTCTCTAAAAATCTTGACACACAGGCAATATATTTGTACCCCAAAGGAAGCCCTAATTCTTTAAAGAGAAAACAGTTGCAAAATCAATGCTATTCCAATTCTTGCCTGCAAAACTAATTTATTTGTCTACTAACAATTTATAATTTGTAGAAAGGATTAAAATGGCCAGTGGTAGAGATGTTTGGTCAAGAAAAAAAACCACATAATTTATTTTTAAGCAATTTTATAGAAACATAAAAGAGGAAGTACATTGCTCAGCATTAAAAAAAAATCAATGGATCTTTTTGAAAGATCAAAAAGATCAATTCAAATCGCTGGACATGGAAGGACCATTTGAGAAAGTTAAAGAAGCAAAATACTATTATTGTTTTTGAAGTCATAGAATATAAATGTATAGAAAAGAAAAAATGGATATTTAGAGGTGAAAATTGAAAATCTCTAGTTGAGGTGAAGTGAAAATGTCACAGCTTCTGTAAAGTTACTCCCTTGAATTTTGTAGTCTAATATTTATTATTTGCTAAAATAATTTTCTTACAAAACATATCCAGATACTTGAATTCACACCAAATTAGTAAGAAAGCAAGCCAAGTTTAGTTTTTAATATGTGGAGATGTGAATTAATATAAAAATGTCTTTCATGGAATAACATTCTTCTTTTGGGACAGATATGTGAGCATTTGATTATGACAAGGGGGACTCTGGGAAAAAATTTAAAAAAAAACTAAGACAGGAGGGATTGTTTTTAATAATACACGATCAGTAATTTGAGACTAAGGTTCAGATCATTAGACTTGGGGGTCTAATAATGTGGGAAATCTTGGAATCCAAGAAGAAAGCATGCCAGATTTCCTCACAATCACAAGATCAGAAGATACTTATAGGATATATACTCCTCACCTCATGTTGCCTGCCTTTCCCTTTACTCAAATTGCTTCCTATAATTCTAAAATAAACAGAAGTGCCATAACTGTCATTTCCATGAATAAGAAAGGGGTGCCAAATGTAGAAGATGATGAACACACTGGGAAATAGACATTCAGACGGAAAAGGACAACACGGCTGGAGATGATTAAGCAGAAGTTCCTCAAGGATCTCAAGAGAAAGGGAGAGGCATTCAATTTTCCTTTGAAAATTGATCAGGTGTGTGCAAGTTTTCCATTGCTGTGTAACAGTACACAACAAATTTAGCAACTTCAAACGTTTCTGTTATATTAGTTCACAATTTCTGTGTCCCAACGATCTGGCACAGCATGGCTGTTCTACTTATGGACTTGCAAGTCTGAAATCAATGGATCAGCCAAGGCTGCCATCCTGCCTGACACTTGGGGTCTTCTTCAAAGTTCATTAGGTCATGGCAGATGTCAGCTGCTTGAGGGTACAGGATGAATGTTATTATTATTTTCTTGTTGTTGTTGGCTATTGACCTGGGTCATTCTCAACCCCTCAAACCTGCCTCTTGTTGCTTTAAAACTGATTTCCTCTCAGTTTGCCATCTGGACCCAGATTTAAAAGGCTCATGGGATTAAATCAGCTCACCCAGATAAGCTTCCTTTTCTAAAGTCAACTGTGTCATATAACACAACTAATCACTAGAGTGAAATCTCATTATAGTCACTGGTCTTGTCTATTTTAAAGGAGAAAAGATTATACAGGGAATGCACATCAGGGACGGAGCAGTTTGAGAACATCTTAGAAATATCCTGACATAGGCGTTCGACTCAAGTTTTGCTTTAATTGTATATGTCTAGATGATCTCTAGGAACTTACAATATTTGTGATTATTCAGGGGCTGATATATCTATCATGTATAAGAAAGTCGTCTAATTTTTATACTATAATATTTCCATAATGGTTCAAATATTTGTCTCTTTTTTATTTTCATCATATTCATGACTAGCTCAGACACGAGACTTATTTTGAAGAAATGCATTCAATATATATCACTGTTTTACAAGCACAAAATTTTGAAAATCAAGTTTGACTTTTAAAATAATTCTAAGTTTCCCTAGCAAATATAGGTGTGAAAGAATAAATATCTTCAATTTTCTATGAAGCAAGTGAGCAACATACACTTAGGATAAACAATTGGAGTTGTAGAAACTCTGTAATCATAGAAATATTCTCAAGAGTGAGAGTCAGCTAACTGTATTTTAGTAAGTGTCATATAGTAAATATTTTAGAATAGTAAGTAGATGCTTCTATAAAAAGAAATAAAAGTTCCTACAAATGTTGATTGATGTAATTCAAATTTCATTCTGTGAGGGTGGAATGAAGCTTGCCATTTCTTCTCAAAGTCCTCTGAAGATCAACTGACAATTAAAGCAGATTAATAAAAGAAAGGTTTATTTATCATGCTCATGGGGAGAATCACAGAGTGATTTCACAGTATCTCAATGGGATCCCAATATTTCCATACATGACTTTTAGAGGGAATGGGGAACATGGAGAGTACAGGTAATTCTGTTAAGGGGCAATAATGAGTTGCTAGGGAGGACAAAGGGATAGGGAGAACAGATAAACTTGTATAGGTATTAGGTTTGAAATGATTTGGATGTAGTCTGGCTGCGTTCTTGATCTTCTTTCTTGCAATATATTGAAAGAACTGAGAGAGGAAGCAAATCCAGTGTTCTCTTGATCTGTCTGTCTGATTTATGCAGATGGAGAGTGAGTCACTTTCCAATACTTTCTGATCTCAAAGTGCCTGCAATTCAAAATACTCTTCATACCAAAAATAAAAAAAAAATACTCTTCATACCAAGGAGTCATATTTTGGGGTTAAACTTCCCATACTCCTTCACTCCTCCTATCTGGAACTTCCTCAGATGATGGACACATTAAAAGTTGAGTCAGTGGCTATGGAGAAAGAGACCTGCTTAGTAGCCAGTAGCAGGAGAAGTAGATAGGGAGACAAGAACATAAATTAGAAAGGGAATAAATATAAAGGAACAAATCTAAGTACATTTCCTATAACCCATTAATCCAGTCTCCCTTTCTTGGAAATAGATCTTCATTAATATGATGCAGAGTATTTATCTTGTCTTTAAAGACGTACTGATCATATCCTCTATTTGCCCAATGGTTTTCTATAGAAACTGCATTTTTTGAACAATAATTATGCAAGCTTCTCTCTGTTGGACTGTTAGGGCATCTAGAATTGGTTGCTATTCAAATACAAGAGAGGCTAGGTTGTGAGTTCTAAGGGAAGTGCTCCAAATGCTTGCGTAGTGATACTGAACTCTTGTCTACTGCCATTGAGAGATGCAAAACTGTCTTTTCAATTTCATGAGTTCCAGTTGCTGCATGTAGGGTCTTGAACATCATAAAGAACTTAGAATTTTGATGTACTGATATATATGTACAAGTAAGTAATTTTATAGTATCACATCTACTATGTTTGCTTGGTACCACTTTATGAATGAAAGAGCCCAAGTTCATAATTTGGCTAATAATTAAATTGGAGTACCTGTTAATACAAAATATCAGATAACCAAGTCTATAGCATTCTAAACATCTGGGCAGGAACTACTTATACATTACATCACACAAGAAGAGAAGAGTTGTGTAATTTACACTTAGGGCCTCCCTGTTGGATATTTGCAAGTCTCTTCTTTCTTATGAGCACTTCTACATCTCCAGTTGTCACGTGCCCCTGCCAAGCTGCATGAACAGAACACGTTGTACATTATCTGTTGTAAAAGATAACAGTTCTGGTGGTTAAAGGGCTTGGCTTTGTCACTTAACAAAGTCAGTTCAGACACAATCTTCAATGTCTGGCAACTTAACAGTGGGAGCGAATGAACTGCCCCAAGTTGCACAGGCCTGGCTTTTGAGCCTTCCATAACATCTGGTGATTTGATAGTCATTGACATCATGAGGGTGAGTGTCAGCACCACCTAAGGGTGCAAGAATGTGGTCTGTGGAATGAAACTGGAGAGTTTATCATTTTGCTCTAGTATCTCACAAACAAAAAATAAAAAATTTTTCCAGTGATTTTATCTGAACAAAAGACAGCTTTTTGAGCTTCTGTATAGGATCTTCTGTGTCCAGTTGACCCACCAACAGAAGCATGAACTCTTTTTCTCTGCTTGTAGACGCCACATGTTGTTATACATTCATCCCCCAGACCTGTTCCACCAGGGACTCGCATTGTATGACCTAGATGGATGTTGCATAACCAGGAATTAGATTGATTAGTGAATGTGGCTGGGATTTGAAAGACTGGGGTAAAAGGATGCTGGGTCTATGGCTGACCTGCTGGGAAAACAGCAATGATTAGTAAAAGCAAGGCATTATGTAAAGAAGAGTCACAGTGGAAGATGAAAGGGAGAATGGGACAGGTTGAGACAATCTCCAGTAGGCTTTCAATGTGCAATCCTCAAAGGGGGAGACTTAAAAGAAGTGCTTAAAAAGGACCATTTTCAAGGGGTCATAAAAAGGGAAAAAAGCATATTTAGATAAAGAGGGTTTCTTGACCCCAGATCTTGGGAAAAGCAGCATAATTTGTGAAGACCTTTGCCGCAGGGCCTGGGCACTAGCCCTGGAAACTCTGACTTTGAGTCCCCTATAGGGTCAGTCCTCTATTGTCTTAGTGTAGGAAGTGTGGATCACACGGATCCAGGAGGACTTTTCTTTCTATTTTTATGGCAGTATAAAATGATTAGCAGTCCTTCACAAGGGCCTTCCCAGCAAGGTGACAGCACATGGCCTCTTCCAAAAAGATGGTATTTTAGTCAAACAGATGACAAGTCTTGTCAGTGGCAGAGGCCATGCTCCTTTTTCCTGTTGATAATACATTCCTAGCATATCAGTTAGCATCTGTGCATAGCTATTCATGGCATCAAATTATTCACTTGGATACCTGTAGTGTTTAGCTAGTCCAGGAATAGAAGGTTTAGAGGTGGAAGCAGGCCTGGTGTGACAGAATACCATTTCAAAGGGAGTTAAACCACATCTCTTAATTGGACCATTCCAGATTTTGATAAGGTACAAAATTAATGTTTGCTTCTGGCCTTTTAAGTCCAGTGCCTCGAAAGGCTTTTTTGTTTATAGATTGTTACACAACTCTTACCCTGAGAATTGGGAATGATGTAGGATATGAAATTATAATAAGTACCCCAGAGCCTTTGCAAGCAAGTAGTTTAAAATGAGTCCTCTGGGCTCGGCGCCTGTGGCTCAATGGGCTAAGGCGCCAGCCACATACACCTAAGGTGGCGGGTTCGAATCCCCAGCCCGGGCCCACCAAACAACAATGATGGCTGCAACCAAAAAAAAAAAAAAAAAAAATGGCCGGGCGTTGTGGCGGGCGCCTGTGGTCCCAGCTACTTGGGAGGCGGAGGCAGGAGACTCCCTTGAACCCAGGAGTTGGAGGTTGCTATGAGCTGTGATGCCATGGCACTCTACCCAG
>CAUYQV010189174.1:0-11121 GCA_963574575.1 Galagoides demidoff
GCATGCCCAGAGGAAGTATCAGAAAATTAATGCAAGGAAGAGTTAAAATTGGTCTAACATAAGAAGATGGTTTTAGCCCACATACAGATCCCAGCAAAGAATGAAAAACTTATACAGAATTAACATTTTTTTTTCAAGCAAACATGGAACATTATCCAGAATAGACCAGTTTCTGGGTCATAAAACAATTCTCAGTAAGTTGAAGGATTGAAAGTATACAAAGTATGTTCTCTGATCCCTTGAAGTTAAATTGAAAATCAGCAACAGATGCAAATCTGAAATATCCACCATTTCTGATCCTATGTCAAACCTTGTCAAAGATAAATGATTTTCCAGTTCTACTCTGATGTCAGAAGATATTGGACATTTATTTATTTTGTTTTTCTTAAACTTTAGATAATTTTTTTTTTATTAAATCATAGCTGTGTATTATACTGCCATGGGGTACAGTGTGCTGTTTTTATATACAATTTGAAATATTTTCATCAAACTGGTTAACATAGCCTTCATGTCATTTTCTTAGTTATTGTGTTAAGACATTTATATTCTACATTTAGAAAGATTCACATGTACCCTTATAAGAAGTATCTAAGTCTGGAAATTGTAACTACTGATTTATTTTCAGATAGGACTTCCACATTAGACCCTATTATACTCTATTCACATACAAACTCTGTGGCCTTGTGTGATTTACAAGCTATTAGGCCTGCAGCTCCCACTCAATACCTGTGCTAAGCTGTTACTGGGCCTGCAAGTGGGGTAGAGGGTAGCTTTAGTCCAGTTAAATGGGAGATCAGCTTCCAGTTTTCAGACTTAGTTTGAATAGACCTCAAACAGGAAAGAACTTCAAAATCGCTCTTTATCAAAATAGGCTCCAGAAAACACCAATCCCAAAGGAGGGAATTAGAGAGCTAAGGAAATAAATGCAAAATGACATTGGGCAATTTAGAGACAGAATGGGCCCCCTCACCACCCTGCATTTAGCAAAAAAGATGAAGACCCTTTCCAAACAATATAATATGTGATAATCAGATCTGATCATACCAGGATGGACCAGAGGATGTGGGATCCATTGAAGAGGGTCAAGAACACAGTTTATTATCTTGGTCAAAATAACTAAGATTTCTATTATGGGCGTTGTCCCCCAAAATCTATGTGTCAAAGTTCCAACTCCCAGTACCATGGGATGTGACTTCATTTAGATATAGAACTTTTAAAGAAGTCATGAAGGTAAACTGAGGTGCATGGGTGGATCCTGATCCAACATGACTGGTTTCCTCCCTGGAGAGTAGACACAGACACATGAACACATGCAGAGGAGGCCACATGAGGACAGGGGGAGAAAGCAGCCATCAGCAAGCCAGGCACACAGACTGCAGACCAGACACAACCTGCTGACATGTGGGTCTTAGACTTAGAGCTCTGTCACTGTGAAAAAGTAAATTGCTATTGTTGAAGCGATTCAGTCTCTGATATTTTGTTATGGCAGCTGGAGCAAATTGATACAGTTGTTATTAATTGCCTGGTGAGAAAAGCTTGTTGGAGACATGACACAACAATGTAATGCCTTAAGGTTCATTGTCTATTAGTGTGTTCAGTTTACTAAAGAGGCTTATCATTAAATCATCTAGGTTCCCATGTTTTTGTTTTATTTTTAAAATTATTTTTAATTGACAGTAGTTTTACTTATTTATCATGTATGATATAATGCTTTGAAATATATATATGAAGGTGGGTGCGGTGGCTCACGTCTGTACTCCTAGTACTCTGGGAGTCTGAGGCAGGTGGATAGCCTGAGCTCAGGAGTTCAAGACCACCCTGAACAAGAGCAAGACCCTGTCTCTATTAAAAAAATAGAAAAATTAGCCGAGGGTTGTGGTGGACGCCTGTAGTCCCTGCTATTCAGGAGGCTGAGGCAAGGGTATTGCTCAAACCCAGGAATTTGAGGTTGCTGTGAGCTATAAAGTCACAGCACTCTACCCAGAGCAACAGAATGAGATTCTGTCTTGAGAAAAAAATAAATAAAATAAAATAAATAAAACATATACATATATAGTGAAATGACTAAATGGAACTAATTTACATATCCATCATTTCATATCCTTCCCATTTTTTGTGATAAGAACATTTACAATCTATTCTCTTTGTGATTTCCAAATATATAATACATTTTATCTATAGCCATCGAGTTATACAATTGATCTCACAAACTTATTCTTCCTGTGTATATGAAATTTAGAAAACAATTACATTTACAATCACCACCAAAAATACTTTGAAATAAATTTAACCAAGGAGATGAAAGAACTTTACCTAGAGTACAATAAAGTACTGATAGAAGCAATTAACAAAGCCCCAAATAAACAGATCGTTTTCCCATGTTCTTGGGTTGGAAGACATTACATTGTTAGAATGTCCATACTATCCAAAGGTATCTATAGATTCTATGCAATCTCTACCAAAATTGCAATGATATTTTTCACAGAAATAAAGAAAATAGTCCTAAAATTTGCATGGAGCCACAAAAGACCCCACATTATTTAAAAGTACACCCAGAGTTTTTGTTGATTACAGTCACTTGTTGTGCTGTCAGTTATTCCTCGTTTTACACGATATTTTTGTACCCAATACCATCCCCACTTTATCCTCCATTTCCTGCTAACATTCCTAGTCTCTGGTAACCATAATTCTACTGTTTCCATGAAATCAATTGTTTTTAATATTTAGCTCCCACCTATAAGCGAGAACATGTCCAATAGTCAAAGCAATCATCAGCAGAAAGAACAAAGCTGAAGGCGTCACACTATCTGACTTTAATATCTTATAAAAAGACATGGCAATAAAAACAGCATGGTTCTGGCATAAAAACAAACACATATACCAACAGAACAGAATAGAGCCCGAAAACTGGTACACACACAATTATGCTCAATTGATTTTTGAGAAAGGTACCAAGAACATATAATGGGGGAAGGAAGGACATTTATCTGCAATAAGTGGTGCTGGGAAAACTGGACATCCATTTGGAAAAGAAAAAAATAAGACCCTTATATCATTTTATAGATGTTTCTTGCCTTGCAGTGGGCTATATCCTGATAAACACTTGGGAAACTGAAAATTTTGTGATTCAAAAATATACTTAAAACATCTAACCTGCTGATTATCATAGCTTAGCTCACCTACCTTAAATGTGCTCAGAAGACTTATATTAACCTACAGTCACCCAACACAAAGCCTATTTTATACTAAAGTGTTAATATCTCACTTAATTTATAGAACACTGAAAGTGAAAAGCAGAATGGTTGTGAAATGACTACTTGACTTATATGAGTACTTAAAGTACAATTTCTAATGATTGCTTATCATTTTACATTTGTCATTTTTAAGTAAAAGAACTGGAAGCCAAATCATCAACAAGTTGGAGACTATCTGTATTTTTATTAAGTATCAAGTTAAAACAGTTTCATATATTTATGCATTCCTGGGTTGCATGGTCAATCAAAAGTATTTGCTTCAAGATCTTGGTGTTTGAAGTAAGAAAATGTAGGTAGTATAGGCCCTTTAAAGTTTCCTCTGTGGGTATATCACTCCTTGTTCTTATACATGTAATTATTTTTTTATTTATGTTGTTGAAGTTTTTGGCCAGAGTTGGGTTTGAACCCGCCATCTCTGGTATATGGGACCGGTGCCCTACTCCTTGAGCCACAGGGGCTGCCCACATGTAATTATTTAATTAAAAATTGTTCATATTAAATAATGAAACTTACATTTGGAGAATACATTAGACAAATACTCTAGAGAATTAATTTCACTTACAAAATGATGTGCTTATCAGTAACATAAGCGCATTTACCTACTAAAAACATGTTCTAGATAATATTTTTAATCATTATACTATTATAACATTTTAAGCATTGTGACCAGAACCTGAATTTGGGATACATCTATCTATTCAATATACTTATATATTTCAAATATGTCATTTGTGATTCAGTTATAAATAATAGGTAAAGGGCTTAGTTTTAATATAATATTTGATGTTTCATTATAACTATAAAACTTAAGTGAATATGTGTAGGGTAAATTGCAGGCTTGAAAACTTCAAGTTTTCAATTAAGAATGCTTATAAACGGTCTTATTTTAAAAATATGCATCTGGCTTAGCACCTGTGGCTCAAGTGGCTAAGGCGCCAGCCACATACACCTAAGGTGGCAGGTTTGAATCTAGCCCGGGCCCGCCAAACAACAATGATGGCTGCAACCAAAAAATAGCCAGGCATTGTGGCAGGCGCCTGTGGTCCCAGCTACTTGGGAGACTGAGGCAGAAGACTTGCTTGAGCCCAGAAGTTGGTGGTTGCTGTGAGCTGTGATGCCACAGCACTCTGCCAGGGTGACAGCTTGAGGTTCTGTCTCAAAAAAAAAAATATATAAAATAAAATAAAAATATGCATCTACAAACATTGCACTACTATTTGATTATTTTATATTTACTCCACAGATACTTTATTGAGCAGCAAAGTATATTCAGTCACGAAGGTGGTGCTTCCACACTGACGTGGCACATCAAGAGAAAGTTCAACAGATCTTGACTTATATGGCTTTACTGAGCATCTACCATGTGACAGTTCTAAGGGTAGATTACATCAGGGGGAGGAGTTTTTGGAGTCATGGTGCCCTTTCTAGCTTGTATAGGCTAGGCGTTCCTTCCTAATCAGAAATTGTGGTACCCATCACCTAGGCATTCATCATGTCTTTGTGTTAGAAACATTCCAATTCCACTTTTTCGGTTATTTGAACGTACTCCCTAACTTATTGCTGATCAGATAATTCATCTGCCTCAGCTTCCCAGAGTGCTAGGATTACAGATGTGAACCACCACACACTTACGAAACAACTTTCTTAAGAGCATTGAAACATTCCCGCTCACATTTTTTACAGATTACATCAGGGGGAGGTAACCTCAGTACCACAGTTGCACGGCTTATTTTGAACCCACACGGAAGGGTTATTTAAAGATTTGAAAGTTCCAGGTTTTTGAAAGTATGGAAAATATGTTACCTTGAAGCTGATCTTATTTCCTAGGAAACAGAAATATGCCAAAGGAATTATTTCAGGGTAATTTGCCATTCTGCAGAGAGTTTCTGAGTTAGTGACCTGTCTACCTATAATTCAAATTCAGTTTCATTTGTAGATTTGTGGTAAGATATTTTAAGATTTATATATCTAGACAGAGAAATAGGGGAATTTTAGTTTCTGCTTCTATAATGAGAATATTTATAAAATATTACAAAATTGATCAAAATTGAGCTTAAATATTTTTCCATTGTATCAACAGAGTACACTGAGAAGATTCATAAATTTAGTATTTTTAGCTTCAAAAATATTTTGTCTGAAAAGAGTCAAATACAAATTGCTATTTTTTTTGTTACAGATTGTTTGTATCATCCATACATGGGAACATAACTGTGCTACTTCAAATACAACTACATTTAAATAAGATTTCTTTTATTGATGTTATATGTCATCAAAATTCCTGTCCTTTGTAAAAGTCATTGGAAATTTAATATTGCAAAATTGCATTCTTACAATGACTTGGGGATTTTATTTTTTGCTTCGGTTTGGATTTAAATTCACATAATATTGTTATTGAACATTTTTGAGTGCAGAATTGTCAGCCTATGGACTAAGCTTAATATTTTAAATTGAAAGATTTAGGTCAAGGACTGCACATATTGCTTCCCCCCCCAAATTATTTAAATAAACATTATGGAGGAACATAAAAAGAGATAAACATACACAGTGAAATAAAGGGAGACTATCTCCAATGGCAAGAAAATTTTTCAAATATCTGGAATAGAGAATGCCTGGAAGCATGAGAAAGAAGAAATTGACTCTAGCGATGTCCAGGTATGGTTTGGATTTTTTAGAAAGTAGACAGACCAAGTTTAGGCATTCTGGAAGAGAGCACATTTGAGAGTGTGCTTACAATCAACACTGCAGAGGTGTCTGAAATGAGTCTACAGCTCTAGAAATTAGGTGAATGAGAAGGGAAGGAAGGTTCGGATGCACAGAAACATTGGAGTTATAACCATCTCACCAAGGACATCAGCTGACTCCAAGTAAAAATTTGAATCTGTCATAGGCCTTCAGATTCATCTCTATTTGAGGGAAGAGGGCGTGCTTTTATAAATCTCAACCAGTCGTTGGATGCAGGCTGCCTGGAAAGGGTCCTGACTTTGGACAAGGCAGTTCAAAGTAGCCAGGTATACTTTAAAGTTCAATGGAAACCTTGCTGGGCTTGCTGGTGGAAGTATTTCCATTTAAGAAATCAGAATTTCCAGTTTCAGTCTTCTACAGGTTGTCAGCCAGTTCTCCCAGCACCATTTGTTAAATTAGGGAGTCATTTCCCCAATTTTATGTTTTTGATTGGTTTATCGAAGATCAAATGATGGTAAGTAGCTGAGTTCATCTCTTGGTTCTCTATTCTGTTCCATACATCTACCTCTCTGTTTTTGTGCCAGTACCATGGTGTTTTGATCACTACTGATTTATAGTATAGTCTGAGGTCTGATAGTGTTTTTCCTCCTGATTTGTTTTTATTTCTGAGTAATGTCTTGGCTAATCAAGGTATTTTTCTGATTCCATAGAAAATGAAGTATTATTTTTTCAAGGTCTTTAAAGTATGATAGCAGTGCTTCAATAGAGATTGCATTAAAATTGTATATTGCTTTGGGTAGGATGGACATTTTAACAATATTGATTCCTCCCAGCCATGAGCATGGTATGTTTTTCCATTTGTTAACATCTTCAGCTATTTCTTCCCTCAGAGTTTCATAGTTCTCTTTACAGAGATCTTTCACATCCTTTACCTGCACATGAAATATGGAGCTGGAACGTATTCTTCTTGGCAAAGAATCTCAAGAATAGAAGAAAAAATATCCAGTGTGCTTGGCCCTCCTATGAGACCAACATATAAGCACCCACACGTCCATATGAAAGCTACCCAACTCCAGCCCAAGATGAAGGGGAAAGAGGAGGAGGAGGAGAGGTGAGAAGATGGGTGGAGGGAGGGTAATTGGTGGGGCCACACCCATGACGTATTTTACAAGGGTACATGTTAAATCCACTAAGTGTAGAATATAAATGTCTTATTAACACAATAACTAAGAAAATGCAGTGAAGGCTATGTTATCCAGTTTGATGAAAGTATTTCAAATTGTATATAAAGCCAGTACATTGTACCCTATAATTGCATTAATGTGCACAGCTACGATTTAATAATAAAAAAAAGAAATCAGAATTTCTAAAACATTGGAGTACAGAGTTATGAAAAAAGAAAAGAAACATATTCTCCAAGTAGATTACTAGGAGTAACGGTAAGTGACAACTTCCCTATATTTACCCCTTGATTCCTAGACCTATGTAGTCTATCTGTTGGGGGCACAATGCCATTTAATGGTTATAGATATAAGAGATATACTGTTTCCTGGAGAAAGATGCCTATCCTTACCGGGAATTTTCTCCAAAATGGCACCTCAGCCTTCCCATCACCTATTTCATAATTCCAGCAGGTCAGCAGCTTCTGATCATTGTGGTACATGATAGCACCAGGAGATGCTGTGGTCATGGGCCATGGTTATGCCTCTATTTCTATTAAGTGGGTTCATTGGTCTGATTCTATGCTGTAAGATTCACTGGCAATGAATCAATCTATAAACCCTTTAATATTGATACTGAAACTAAGGAATTGTTTGTAATATAAACAAAGTGATCAAGAAATTAAGGAATTTTTTTAGTAAAATTAATTCTGGGTTAAAGTAGGCCACCAAGTGATCAGTTGATTTATTTAAAGGATGATATTATGACAAGGGCCCAGTGCTGATATCTCCTCTTAACAGACTGGGCATTTAGTAGAAGCTGTGGATCAAATTTGGGGAATAGAAACCACAATGGAGCCTTCATGTACATTGAGGCTGCACAGTGACAGAGGCTGGCTAATAACAACTGATCAAGTCAGTCTACTTGATTGTTGAGAGCTTTATACATGAGGAATGTCTGAATGTCTTCTGGTAGGCATTAGTATAATGTACAATGACCTTCACACTGATTTTTACCACCCCTGGACCTAACCAGATTCTTCTTCCCAAGATTATCTTCTTGATCTTCTAATCTTCTTTCTTCCAGGTCCGTGATGGAGCCATTGGTTTCTTCCTTTTTGTGTGTTTGCATTCTAACATCAGGTGACTCGTATTTCACAAAATGAAAGCTCAGATACGTTGTGAAAGTTCTGGCCAGTGGGAGGATTCTCCATCAATGCTCTTTGTTCAAGGCTACCCCTAAGTGGGCCTATTCTATAGCTATATTTTATTTCAGTTTATTCAGATATATGGAGACAATTCCTATTTGTTTCAATTCACATTTGAACCAAGTGTGGCCATTTTCCTTCATCTGCTACACAAAAAGGAAGGGCCTTTCCAGTTAGGGGACATGAACAGTTATCATGCTTTTGTCAACCATTATGTAGAAGTCTCTGAAGAAAAGTGTGACTTCAGTTATTACCTCAATTCTTAGCCATTATTCAAGAGTCACTCTGGAAAGTGTTATCAAAGGCTGAGGCAGGCCCAGAAAGAGCTTATAACTAGAAGCTTTTAGCTAATTATATGTTTTGCAACCAGAAAGCAAGTCCTGTCTTGAAGGACTATCTGACTTGCATATCTCTGGGCCATATATCCAACAATATACAAAATTTATTTTTGTTTTTATAGATCACCATTAACAATTAAAAATAAAATTTATATGCAATATTTTTTCTAATCCTATTCACAATTACTTCTACCTTCTTGAACATATGGTGCATGTTTATAACAGCTACTAATTTCATCATCTTTGTCATTTCTGAGTTTGTTTATTTTGATTTATTTTTTTCTCTTGAGTTAAGGCCCTTGGTCTTTCATTTTTAATTTTTTGTACATCTTGTAAATTTTGGTTGACTATCATATATTTTAAATCATTTGGTATTAGATTGGCTTATTTTAATTACTTGAAATTAGACTTATCTCTTAATATTAGTTATAGCAGACAATTTAGACCTAATAGGATTCTGCCCAATATCCTGTGTTTATAAGGTTTTTCTACTCTGGCTGGGACGTCATAAATTATGTTTGAGATTCAGAAATTATTTGACCTACTTCTTTCTAACATTTCTTTCTCTAGTCTTGGGTAATTTGTTATGCATACACTGATCAGTATTTAGCCAAAAATTCAAGGAATTCTCTTTACAAATCTCTAGACTCTCTTTCACTCCCACTACTTTCTCTGTAGTATTCTGCCCTACAAATTCTAGCAATCTTTGCCGCCTTGAATTTCCTGTCTCAATGTTCTCAGTTAAGCTACATTACAAAATGGAGGGTACCACTTCCCTCCATCTTTCAACCTGGCAACTTCTCCCAACTCAGAAGCTCACCCATCTTCATTCCTTTTCTAAGATATAACAGTCCTACTAGGCCTGTTTTCAATGTCTGAAAATCATTGTTTCATATAGTTTTTCCAGTTTTATACGTAAGGTGGAAAAGTACATTAGGTCCCAGTTATATTCTGTAATAGCTGAAAGCTGTGATCTAGAAAAATAATTTAATATATTTACTTTATCACCAAAAACCAAATTCCCAGAAAAAATATGTATAATGAATATTTAGACAGCCTTTACAAAAGACATAAAACATTATTCAAAGCCTTAAGAAAGATCTAAATCAGTGGAGGAATAGACAATGTTCACACATTGAAAGATGCAAATTTGTAAAATATCAAAATTCTTCAAATTAGTTCCTGGTTTTAATTCAGTGTGATTTAAAACCTCAGTAGTTTTTATAATGGAATTTGACAAATTGATTCTAAAATGTATGTCAAAATGTAAATGGCAAAGTATATCCAAGATACTCTTGAAGAATAACAAGGTATGAGAATTTACCTTAAAAGAATGTAAGAAATATTTTAAAGGTATTTGAATTAATGCTGAATAAAATTACCGGAAACTATATCAAAAAGATTAATGGAACACAATTATATTTAAGTGGAGTGGGAGGATGAAGAATGGAGAAAAGGGGATGAGAGATAGATATTGGCAAACTCTTACCTAATGGGCACAATGTAAGAGTATATAGCACACCCCCAGGTGAAGGGCTCAACTACAACTTGAACTTCAGAAATGTAAGCAATGTAGCCTAATCAAATCATCTATACCCTCATATTGATCTGAAACAAAAAAGATTAATGGAACAGAATGGAACTGCATATATGTGGATGTGATTTATGACAGGAATAATACTGAATAATGTTTAGGGAAGGATATACTTTTCAATAAAAGGTTCTGGATGAATTGGATTCTTTTATGAAAATAAATTAAACTTGACCTTTATCTCACTCAATACACAAAAATACATCTCTTGTTGATTGGAGGTTCAAAATATGAAGTGTATAACATTAAAACTTTTAGAATATATAAGAAAAATTCATAAATTTGAAGAAAATATTTAAAAAAAGACATATAAGGCCTCAATAAAAGTTAAATAAAAATGAGTTAGATAATATTAAAATTAAAATTATGTTTACATAATATAACAATTAATAGTGAAAATAAGCTACAGAGAAGAAAATATTTGCAATGCATATGCTAATCCATAAATGTCCCATGTTAAGCCTATGTATGAAACTCTCGTATATCAAAATAAAAAGGCAGATAACATGATAGAAAATTGACAAAAGGCTTGCAAAAGTATTAAACAAAGGCTGGCATCTGTGAGAGGTAGATAGGCTGATATCTCCATAGCGCCCTGCTATTCAGGGTAAAGCTTGAAGGCCAGTGATCCTTACAGCTTCTTATCAAAAACACTGAAAATTAAAGGAGCCTGAGTTTGACCTCTTACTCTGTTTGGATACTCATGATTACCTTCTCTTACCTGACTGCAAAGGCTAAGACTTCCATTACTATGTTGGATAGTAGTGAAGATAGTGGGCATCCTTGCCTAGTGCCTAATCTGAGTGGAAATGTTTTCAATTTTACTCCATTCAATATGATGTTGGCTATGGATTTGTGGCACATGGCCTCTATCAGTTTAAGAAATGT
>CAUYQV010189177.1:0-19712 GCA_963574575.1 Galagoides demidoff
TCCTTAGAATCTCTAACTCTGTGACTCATGAGAGCAGAGGCACCACACATTAATGGGGAATAGGATGGTCTGGAGAATCATTTTATCCATTTAGGAAACAAAAAACAATTTTTACCTGCCTGTATACCCAACCCCAAAATCGTAGTCAAGTGATTTAAATGCCAAAAAAAAAAGAGCATAGTAATAACTGGAAAAATTTGGAAATGATTTATTATCCAGACTGTGGTTGAGGGAGGCCATTGTAGCATTCACAGCAATAGAGAGAACTGTAGTGGAAAATATAAATGTAATTGACTATAGGAAAGGTAGAGCTTCTGTGTATTGAAAATTCTCATAAATAAAACATTCAGAGAGGCAATAAGAATTTTCATAATGAAATGTTGGGGCAATAAAAGGCTAGAAGAGTCCATTTATGAGAGATGAAGTTCAAAAGGCAAATTCTGTAGAAAATGTTGAACTTACTCCTAATAAAACAAATGCAAATTAGAATGTAGGAATCTCACTTTGGGCCCCATCGAATGAGTACTTTACAGAACAAGAGTTCACAGTGCTGGTTCGGCCCTGGTGGGATGGGACCTCTCCTGCACAGCTGGCAGGACTGTGAAGTGGCAAAACCTTTCCAAAAGGCAATTTGCTTAAGATGTGTGAAGAGTCTTGAAAGGTTCGTGCTGTTTGACTCAGTAATTCTATTTGCAGGAAGTTCATCCCAAGAAAATGATCTAAAGCACTGCCCAAAAATGTATGCAGAAAGATGTGCATTGTGGCTTTAGTTCTAAGAGCAAAAAAAAGAAAAAGGAAGCGATCCAAATCTCAAACTCCAAGGGAATGGTTAACCAAATTATGTTCCATTCATTAGGTGGATTATTAGGCAGCCATTAAACGTAATAATTACAAAGAATGTTGACTAACACAGGAAAATGTTTAGCATGTAATCAGTGCAAAAGGATGGTGCAAAATTATATGTAATAAAAGCACTTATTGTAAACAAATGCATAAAAAAGCCCAGGGAGCATGTGCTTCTCAGATGCATTGTCACAGAACTCAACAGTGGATTCTGAGGTGCTTGTCAAGATTTTTTAGGTCTTTGTAATTATTACTCTCTGAATTTTCTGCCTAGTTTGGTGTCACTCCTTTTCTGATGATAGACTTCAAAAATGCCGAGGAGAACAAGTATAGCCCAATGAATATGATACGCTCACCATCCAAGATTACGTAGTACTTTGAAATTAGAAAAACCAAACAGAAAAACAAACAAACACACAGAGCCTGGTCTTAAGGGAAGGTACCTGCATCAGACAAGTTTTGAAATGGGAGAAAAGGGATGCACAGAGAAGTAAACAAAATGTTCCAGCATGAGGGAGGCTGCCAGGGTGGGCCTTCTTCAAAGAACCTCAAAACTCAAGAATGGGGAGCTTCAAGCTCCTGGTGACCCAGGTCCATTATTTGAAATGCCCTTTCTAATATATGGCATGTTCCCTCCAGACATAGGTAAGACCCTGAGTTCCTCTATTCGATAGGTCAGTGTGTCTATCCCTGTGCCATTGCCACGCTGTTTAATTACTCTATTGCTTTGCCATTTATTACCTAATAGGACAAACCAGTCCTTTTCCTTCTACTGTGTTCCTACAACTTGTTTTTCTTTCTCAAAACTATCTTGGCTATTCTTGCCCATCTCCTCCACCCTGTGACTTTTAGAATCAGCTAATTAAGTTCCATTAAAAAATCCTGGTGGGATTTTGATTAGGAAGGCACTGCATTTGTACATTAATTTGGAGAGAATTGACATCTCTACAATATCGAATCTTCAGGACCCTAACATTTCAAGGGTGGTTGAGTCAGAGGCTCTGATTAATGAGACCAGGAAAGAAAAGTCGTCATAGAGACAAGTTAAAAACAAGGAGAGGGTGTTGTCATGGAAACCAAGAGAGCCCGGCGTTTCAAGAAGGCGAGGGTGATCAACAATATCAAGCCCTGCAGAGAATTCCAATAAGACAGGGATGGAAAAACACCCACTGAAGTTGGTAATTAGGAGGTTATCGGAGCCCTCAGCAAGAGCAGTTTCAGGGGTGTGATGGAGCAGAACCCCGACTGCAGTGCCTGAGGATGATAGATAGTCGGTTGGTGAAGACGACCCTTTTGCAGAAGTTTAGATAATTAAGTTTAGATAATTAGAAAAGTTTAGAAAAGGATTGTCTGGGAGCTAGAAAGTGAGGTGTAGAGTCAAGAGGAAGTTTTAAATTCAATTCAACAAATATTTTTTGGACGCCTCCTGTGTGCTCACTAGCTGTTGGGAGGCCATGTAGACAAGACAGACACGGCCCTGTCCATATGGAGCGTATAGTCCAACTGGGGGAGCAGACATGAATCAATTACATGAATAATGGATAATTATGAACACTAATGATAATTATGAAAGATGGGGGTGTAGTGCAGAGAGCAGTGAGGGGGACACCCCCCCAGAAGGGATCTGAAAGATGAGTGGGTATCGACCAGGTTAGGAGGAATCTGAAAGAGTCTTCAAGGCAGAGGGAACAGCATGGGGAAAAGCCTGGCAGTGGGAGTGTGAGGGCACACTCTGGGGAGCGGGAGAGGCCAGCGAGGCTGGAGCCCCATGGATGAAGGGAAGCAGGGTGAGCTATCCAGCCAGAGAGGTCGGCCAACTGGCCAGGATTGGGGTTTTAATCCCAAGAATAATAGGGAAGGTGGTGACTTGTCCCAATTTGCGTGTAGAAAGTATGGCTCTAGTTTCTAGTGAGGAAAGGATGGCAGGGTTGGGGGGCAATTCCTTTCTGTCTTCTAGCCTGGGTTGGTGGAAGCTTGGACTAGGACTGGCAATGGAGCTGGGAGGACACAGGAGCTGCTGGGAAGTCAAGTCTCCAAAGCTTAAGGCTAGACTGTGGATGGGGATGCTGCGAGCAAGTGGGCCGTGGAGGGAGCCCCCTGGTATCTACTGCATCTGCTGGCAGGTGGTATCTCTCCATGAGATGTGGGACTCTGGCCAAGGGCCAGATTTTGAACAAGAAGAGTTACCTGGGTATGCAGCTACCTTTTGGATTTCTGGGTTCTTTTGGATTCCTGAGGACAGCTCAGGCTGGAAATGGAATCCAGGGGGTGCTGCAGGCCTGGGTGGGGGTGACAGGGGTGTTGCAGCTCAGAGATGCGTGATATTAAGGAGCAGAGGGCAGAGGCTGAGTCCAGGCGAAGGGGGCTGGATGTGGGAAGAAGGACACAGAGAAGGAGGGATCCAAGGGGGACAGCAAGAGGGGCGATTCCCAGGGGCTCGAGAAGAAGCATTTCCAAAAGGACAGAGTGGCTATGGCAGGGAGGTCAGAGGAGGTGACGGCTGATTGATGATCCTGCATTTGGCTGCTGGGGCTCTTCGCCAGTTTTAGGAGGATGAAGTGGGATTAGGAGCAAGAATGATCCAGGGACTGCCTGGGAAGGGAAGAGGGTAGATAAAGGGGGCAGAACATTTTGTTTGGTTTTGTTTTTAATAAAAGAACAACATTTGCATACTAATATTCCCCGAGGAAGGTACCTGTGGGATATAAGTTATTGCAGAGCAGAGGCAATTAGCTAAATGAGGCCTCCAAGGAGATGAGGCCTCCCAGACAAGAGGGATCTGTGCTGGGCAGTAATGTACATCCCTCCTCCCAGAACAGAATTCTGTCAGCCTTTTGCCGAGTAATCTGCGTCCTGCTTTCTCTCAGGGAACTTGCACATGACCTTTGTGACTTAACTGTGTCTCACTTTGGCAGGACTTTCATCCCACCCCACAGCCAGGACCCCGTCTGGTTCATTCTGGAATCATCCCCAGCCTGGAGCAGTCAAACGGGGACTGTTGAATAAATATTTTCTGAGTTGAAATGAAATGTCTGAAGTGGAAGGCCAAAAATTGTTAGCCATAAAGAGTGTGTGATCAGTGGAACGAACAAACAAATGCTATGTGTGTGCTGAATTTTGCACAGCAGAGCGAAGGCAGGGTTAGGAGGGTTGGAGGGGCTGTGCGGTTGGATGGCACCCTCATCACACAGGAACGGTGGAACATTCTCCTGGGATAGAACCAGGACACCCCCTCCCCCAGTCAGGGTACAGGTCTTCATGGTTTACATGGCAGGGCCATCACCATGTCTCATGCGATTGTCAGAAACCCGAGGCAGGCAGGGATTTTAGACAGCAGTGGTGAGACCCAGCATGGGGTGCAGTCGTGGAAGGCGTCAGGGTGTGTTTGCACAGGCAGCAAACTCACACTCAGCTCTCCTTGCCTCTGATTGCAGCATCCCAGCCCTGCTCTAGCCCAGGGTGAGTTCTAATGGGAGCTTATGTTCAAAACTTGACTGCACTGGAATTCAAGTCCATGATCAGAAGTCAAAGCTAAGAAAGATGAAAGCAGTGTTAGCTGGGCATCAGGAGACATTCACCAGAAGGCTGCCTGGAACCCAAGATTTGAGCAGCCCACCTAGCTATCAAAATATGACCCCAAACAACATCAAGACACCACAGTGGCAAAGTGCAGGTCCAGACCTAAGGACTCAGGGAAAAGTGACCTGTATGTGACAATGCCACATTGTCACAGACAGGATAGACAGGCTGCTCCACTCTGTCGAGCAGGATCTTGACTCTTCTTGGTCTCGACCTTGCATACTGGCAACCGTAGCCATTGTCTCCTGACTTCTGCATCCTCCTCAACTTTCCCTGGCTTCCCTGGGCTTGCCAGCTGGCTCTCAGCCCCAGCCAGTCCCTTGTAGGGGCCCCAGACCTCTCAAGTGCTCTCCAGTCTTCACTAGTTGCTCTGGGGCATTCTGTTGCCTTTGCTCTCTTTGATGTAACCACCAGCTTAGACTACAGGCTTCTTCTCTGGGACCCCTCAAACTTACCTAAGACCCTACTATATTCCTTCTCAAGACTCAGCTCAAGGTCTAAGCCATAACCCTCTTCTGGGGCCCCGAGGCAGCACTGAAGTTTTAGTGGAATCCCCTTGGATTTCTCTCCTTCTGTCCATAAGTTCATGGCGCTCCCGCACTGACATCATTGTGAGTTGTCTTTTCAATCTACTGTCTGTGCATAAACTCTTGGCCTCTTCCATCAGCTCTGACTCCAAATCCTCCAAGCTTTGCGGAATCCAGAATGTTTCCTTTCCCAAGCCCTAGCTCTTGCCCTGGGAAGCTGTGGATTTCATTTCTGTCAACAGTCTGTACTGTAGACTCAGGGACTCAAAAGCTGAAGCAGGGACTCTGTAATGTTGACTCCCCGAGAAAAGTGCTCCCTAGGAAGCGTGAACAGTGGGGCGGAGAGTAGGATAGAGGATGTTAAACCCACACGTGGTATAAGAGAAAAATATTGCTGTACTCCACACAATTCTTAATAAAAAAGGGACATCCTGAAGCATTAAGGAAAGAAGAGATTAGTCAATAAGAGACCAGAACGATCACTGAGCTGTCAGGAGAAGCAAATCCATGCATTCTTCACTTGAAGTCATACACCAACATCAAGTTCAGATGGATTAAAGACTTAAGTTAAAAATCACACTTGAATAAAATGGAAGTGAATATTTATCCAAAACTCTGGGTGAACTTTCTCAGCTTAAAAGAGAGGGAAGCAATCAGAAGGCAAAGAAGAAAGAAAATGGATTAAAAATTTTAGACTTAACTGTACGAAAATTGAAGATAACTGAGGATTTCGTGCAGAGGGTTAATATCCTTGGTGTTTAAGAATCCATACCAATTGAGTTTTAAAAATTCAAATCACTGCTGGATAAGTGTGAAAGGATGGGAACACTCAATTAACAGAAGATTAATTTTTTATGGCTCATAGGTTGAACCTATTTTCCAGTATCTAATTATTTTTTAAAAAGTAAATTAAAACAACAGTGAGATAACACTTTTTGCCCATCACAGAGTGAAGAAAAAATTTTTAATGAGAATACCCCATGCTGGCTAGGGTGTGATGAAACAGACAATGCTTCTGATGGGAATGTAAATTACGGCAGCCTTTGACCCAGTGATTACACTTAGGGCGCACCATCAGAAGGAAATACCCTCAAACTGACAACGATTCATGGACAAAAAGATATCATATGGCCTTGTTATAATAAAAAATGGAAACAACCCAAATAACTAACTATTGGGAAAATGTTAAGCAAATTATTTTATATCCACCCAAATGGACTATTATTCATCAACTAATTGTATCTTTACAAAAAGCTTTGGAAAATGCTTATTATATAAAAAGTGGAGCAGCAACTGAGAAGCTGGGGTGCAAATTATATGCAGGATATAATCTCAGCTGTGGAAACAAAAAAGAACATTCAAAAAAAGACTGGGAGGAAGTGCACTGGGACCCTGAACCTGAGGGCATGGGCTCAGGATAAGGAAGCTTTGATGGAGGAAAGAGAAATAAAGGATGAGGTGGCTGAGGTCCTGGGTATAGCCTTGAATTCTGAAAGGCTTTATCTGGAGAAAAAGAGGGATAGAGTCTTGCTTCAGCCTGCTGGTCTGATCCAGCCTGCCCTAAAGCTCAAAGAAAGAATTGCCTTGGGCACTGAGCTCAAAGAATTACCATTCATAAATCCAGAGCACAGGGCAAGATGAGGAGCCAGCAAGGAAAAGGGTGGGGAATCAGGCCAGAAATTTCATGCAAGTCCATTGAGCCATGCTAGAGAGTTTAGGATTATATCCTAAGGGCAATGAAGAGACACCAAAAATCATGCCTTTTGGGTAGATTACAATACATGGGGTATTAGGAAAGTTGGGAAATGCACAAAAATCAAGACATGCAAAAGCCCCACGGATAGGGCTCTGTGGGGAGCCCTCCCAATACCACCCCCCTAAGCCAAGTAAGGTGAAACTTGCACGAGTGACAATCAGAAAGGACACCGTCAACTGTATTTCTTGGAAGTGAAATAACAGATTGTAACACTCTGTCTCAAAACTTTCATAGTGACCCGCTATTCGCACAGTTTCTCTTCTCTTCGATACCGAAAACCCAACTCTAACTCAGGCATAAAAATGAAAGCAAAAAATTTTAAAAAGGTGCAACCTAAAACTATAAAATTTCCAGAATAAAATAGAAGGGAAAACCTTCATGATCTTGGGTTAGGTAGGTAAAGATTCCTTACATACAACGCCACAAAAGAATAAAATGACAAAGCATGATCCATAAAGGAACTCAGTTGATAAATTAGACTCCATCAAAGTTACAAAAGCACACTCTTTGAAAGACATTGCCGAGGGAATGAAAAGATCAACCACAGACTGGGAGAAAATGTTTCCAAGTCATATATCTGATAAAGAACTTGTATTCAGAATCGAAGAAGACCCGGGGCAGTGGTTCACGCCTGTGATCTTAGCACTTCAGGAGGCTGGGGTGTTAGCAGCCACTGTTAACCTGAAAGGCTATTTCATGCAGGGCGCTGTTGGCCAGGCCCTAACAAGGCCAGATGAGCCTCCGTGCTGACATCAAGAGATTGTTTATTCACTTTCAAGGCTTACTGTCATAGCTAAGTTGGAGAACTGGACTCCACAGTACCAGTCAAGGACCCCGGGCACTCTGTGCATCTAGTGAAATGTTGACTAACTATAAATTTAGCCTAGAGTAAAAACGCTTTGAAGATAAAACCACTTTGAGATAGGAAGATATTGTGTAACCTTGTAACCTTTGAAGAAAAATCTGTTTAATGCATACTATGATGAGTAATAACATTGCTAATGTTTATTTTTATTGTGAGAACAAAAGTAACAAAGGAAAAAAAGGAGGGCAGAACAGCTCTTTGAAGAGATATCCTTGCTGTGTTCTGGAATTGCTGGTTTTTCAGCTTTTCTGTAAATAAAAGTGGAACTATTGATCTCTCTTCCACTTCTCCAATGACTGCCTTGAGTGACTCCTTGGTCTGGCAACAGAAATAGAAGGATCACTTAAAGCCAAGAGTTCAAGATCATCCTGATGATAGTAAGACTCCTATCTGTACAAAAAAATTAAAAACTTAGCTGAGTGTGATGGCATGTGCCTATAGTCCTAGCTACTAGGGAAACTGAGGCAGGAGAATTGTTTGAGCCTAGGATGTGGGGGTTGCAGTGAGCTATGATGATGCTGCTGCACTCCAGCCAGGGCTACAGAGGGGGAGACCTTGTCTCAAAACAACAACGATAAGAAAAACCTCCTCAATAATAAAAAGCAAACAATCCAATAAGAAATGAGCAAAAAAATTGAACAAACACTTCACCAAAGGAGATAAACAGATGGCAAATTAACACATGAAAAGATGCCCAACCTCTTGAATTTACAGGCAGTGTGAAGCCTTGGATGAGGTTTCAGCAACTAAGAGGCATGGACAGATCTTTGTTTTATGGAGAAGTAAGTGAGCCGGGAGGAAGTCATGACCACAGTCCAGAGTTGACTTTAAAGGAGGGCCTGTGGACCCCTGGACCAGCAGGGAGTCAGGTGCAGCAGTCTGGTTCACAGGGCATCTCAACAGGGGGTACAAAGTTGGGGTGGGTACCATATCGATGGCCATGGCTTTGGGAAACTAAAAGGCAGAGAGAGCCTCACTAGCATCTAAAGACCCCCAACCCATCATTTCAGGGGCTGGTAGAGCCCAGGGCACCTACAAAAGCGGCTGAGAGAAAGAAATGTCAGTGCCACGTGGCTACGTGAGCAGAGCCAAGAGCAGGTTGTCATGGAAACTGGGCTAGTGAAGCATTTCTAGGAGAGAGAGATCAGCAGGACCAAATGTAGCAGAAAATCCAAACCAATGAAGGCTGAAAATTTCTTTTGATTTGGCAATTAGTGGAACATTGATGAGCTTAACAAGAGCAATTTCAGGGGATGGTGGGCCGGGGAGGGGGGTGAAGATGAAGGAGATTTAGGAGGTAAAATGGAACAGAGTTGGTGATGGGATGCACTCTGGAGGGGGAGCAGGGAAGCAGAGGAGGAGGTGGGGGATAAGGAGAGTGTTGAGTAAGACCCTGGGTTTTGGCATTCAGAACGGGCTGAATGGCAGTGGAAGGGATGCTGCAAGAGGGCCAGTTTTGCAAGAGGAAGATCCGGAGTTCCACATCGGACATTTTAATCTCACAAATGTCTTTTAGTATTTACAATGTGCCCCATGCTGTTCTAAGAGCTTTACTATATTAATCCATTCATACTTATAACTATCCCGTCAAGCAGAATACTATCTCAGCTCTCGTCATTTACACATGAAGAAACAGTCAGGAGGTAGCAAAATACACTTGGAGCCAGGCACATTGGTGGGAGGTCCCCAAGATAAATGAAGTGATGAGGAGGCAGGTGGATCTGGGGGCTTGGAGGGGAGGTTTGGGCGGGAGGTGTAAGGGTAGACCCTTCCAAGGAGGGATTCCTTTGATTTGATATGGAGTATACACTGAAGATCACTGGGTCCAGAAGGGAGTTGAAGTTTCAGGGATGGGTGACATTGCAGGAGAGACTCCAGGTGGAGGTCCAGACCACGCCAGCAGGTAAAGAGGTACCTCAGGCAGATCAAGAAGGCAGGGCCAGAGGGCATGGGAGCTTAGGGGAGTTTCCAGAAGGTTGACTGGCTGATGGTGGGCCATGTCCAGAGAGGTCAAGGGCAGTGACTTGGCCACAGGGAGGCTTTTCGGGGATTGTTGCCATCCAGAACAGCCTCATGGGAAGGCAGAGGAACCCAAAAAAAAGGAGGCAAAGAAGGTCCTGGTAATGAAGGAAGGAAAGCCAAGGGGCAGCCAGCCAGGGGAGCAGGGTCCAATTTTCAGTGCAAATTGTTTTTGAAATTTTTATATTTTTTTTAATTAATAAAAGGTATTCACATGGTTACAAAAGGATGCCCAGAGAGAAGTCTCCCTCCCTTCCTTCTCCTCCAGCATCGAGGGTCACCTTTGTTATGGCAGCCAACATATCCTTCCAGAGACAGAAAATGAAATTCACAATGTGGAATTCTGGAAGTAGAAAATAATTCCAGAATCCTGACATTCGTAGGGGAAGGACAGTGTTTGGTAAGAGTGATGGGATGAAGCTGCAACTGCAGGGTAAGGGTGACAGTGGGACATTAGTTTTGAACAAGAACATGTGTTTCACTGAATGGAGCAAAATTGAATCATTTGCTTTCTGCCAAGTAACATGAGCTAGGAGTTCTTTGGGGCTCTCTTGCCTGTCCCTGGGTCCTGGTGATGGTTCACCTTAGTGCAGATTTTGTCCTGCCCCACAACTGGAGCCACCAGCCCTGGCCTCTGAATCACTGCCAGCACTTGGCTGCTGGCATTAATCCTGGTGGCTATTGAATAAACATTTTTTGACATGAAATGAAATGTCTGAAATGCAGTTCAATCTTTCCTAATTATTGGGACCAACTGGGGCAGTAGGGGGAGGTTTCAAAGGGAAGAGTGGGCAGAGGCTAGGGCAGTGTGAGTGGAGGAGAAGGGCCAGGAAGGGAAGGCTGCACACAGTAGGGCTGGAATTCTTGAGGCCCCGTGGATACTTTCTCAGTTCAAAAGTGCTGGACCCTTTGCCTCAGCATCGCCCAAGTCCGTGGAGGCAGGTGCTGAGCTGAGAGGAAGCCCAAGGGGTTATGGGATAGGCTTGGGTGAGAGGTTGGTCCCCGTATCTTTCCCTGCCTCATGCTGTGACTCCAGACTGATCCCCCTCTCAAGGCCTCAGTCTCTCCCACTATAGAAACAGTTGGGGACAGGGTTAGGAGAGAGCTGGCACAAGGGTTGACCTCTCCTTTCTTCCAGCAGTTGGGGTCCTGACAACAGTGGATTCTCAAGATCCATGGGCCACATATGGTGGTACCTACAGTGGATGTCCTGGCAGCCACCCATTGTCCATATGCACCAGCGTCATGGAACAGAGTAAGGAGGCTTTTGGGTCAGTAGACTCCCCAAAGACAAGCTCTGGTAGGGTGAAGGGGTAGGGGTGGGGCTGGGCCTGGGGTCTGCCAGAGCCTCAACTGCTGAGTCCTTGGGCAGCCAGGAGGAGTCCCAAGTGGGCCTTAAAATGGTTTCACCAGGCTCTTCGCCTCTTTGTCTATTTGCCCTGGCAATGGAGGCCTGTTTGCTGTCTATGGTGAATGTATTCTGCTTTGTAAACTTTCTTATTCTGTAAACCTACTTTTCTCTTCTCTTCCTCAATAAACTTTGTTTCATGCTTGCCTTTAAAAAAAAATCCCAACAGCTTCACCGCACAATAGGAGGGGCCAGCAGTGTACTGCCCTGGCCTGTACCTCCCTGCCACCCCCACAGTTCCTGGACCCCCCAACTCCTGCTGCTTTGGGAAGTGGCCTTCCTGAGTCTTGCTAAGTGTTATGACCCCTGAGGTGGGGGGATCTGGGAAACGACTGTGAGACACCAACACCCTCTGTGTAAATTCAATAATTTTATTTGAAAAATTAACACACCTATGGAATTAGTTCCCACTCCCTCCTCAGAGGCCACCACTGTCACCTGGCTGTTACAAATCCTTGGATCCTTACTGGAGTTGAATGGAAGAGAGAGACTGGAGGTGCGCAGGACGAGCTGACCCATCAGATGTTGGGGTACAAGAGGAAGGACATTGGGGTTTCTTGCCCAGTTTCCCCCGGGAGACCTGGCAGTATTTTGTAGTGTCCCCTGCAGGAAGCAAGCTATAAAAAGCAGTCCTCTCTGAAGGGTGACAGGTTCGGTTTCAGACACCTTGGGCTGGGAGAGGACCAAGCGACAAGGATTTCAAGTGGAAGGAGGCACCAGGCCTAGTACAGGGCCCCCCTCGGCGGCAGCTCTGGCTCACCAGCTGCAAGTAGGCCTTCCCCCTTCCCTGAGCTTCCCCTCCACACTCCCCAGCAACTACTCCACGTTCTCCAGTTTCCCAAAACACTGACCTCCCTCCCTGCCCTGCCACATGTCCTGGGGCGATTTCATTCCCCATACCTTCTCACTGAGTGGTTTACTCATTGGCGAGAAGTATCTGAGTGGAGCTCTTATCCCAGAGCCCCTGGTGCCTGGTCTGGAAGACACAGCAGAAGATGCTGAAAGCCTTTGACCACATGGAGTTCTTAAACTCTCAGGGGAGACAGATAACCAACAGGTGTGGGAATAACAGCACCCTCTGTGCTCAGTGAGCTTAAGGGTGATGATGAGACTACAGGACAAGGGAAAAGACTAGAGGGTGACCAGAGCCTGCCCTGTGGTGGGGTGGAGGGAAGGGTCAAGCTGTTTCCATGGGATATTTAGGGAAGGCCTCTCAGGAGGTGACATTCTGTCAGAGACCTAAATGACAGAGGAGGAGTCGCGGCAATGCGGGGACAGAAGGCTGCCCCGCAGAGGGAGTGTATCGGTTTGCCAGGGCTGTCAGAATAAGTACCACCAACTGCAAGTCAAACAACAAAATGTATCCACTCAGTTTTGCAGGCTAGAAGTACAAGGTTGTCAGGGTTAGTCCCTTCTGAGATAGTGAGAAAAACCTGTCCCAGGAAACTAGTGAGGGGCCAGGGCTGATCCCCGATCTCTCACACAGCTGGCTCCATTCTCAGGTCCCCAGGACGTCATGGGAGGAGGAAGATCCCTGAGCTGGGGTCTGGGAGACCTAGGTTCTGAGACCCAGTTCTACTAGTAGCCTGCCGTTGTGACCTTGGACCTCAGCCCCCATGAAGTTTCTGTCTGCAAGGGTCCCTGGCAGCAAAGCGTGAAAGCTTGGCGGTACCCAATTTTAATTGTCTGAGCACCCAAGGTGTTGAGTTGGTCTAATTTCCCAGACTTGCCCATAGGAAGAACCATCTAGGCTGCTTGTTAATGGAATAGATACCCAGGTCTTTCCCCTGGAGAGTCGATTCAGGATATTTGGGGGTGGTTCAGGAGTCTCATTGTAACCAGCCCCCCAGGTGATGTGTAGAATTTGCAAGTCTGGGCAAGGCTGGTGTCATTCATTCTGATGTTGCTGAGTGTCCAAGGTCTAGGTGACTAGAGGAGGTCACAGTCTGGTCACTGAACAAAAATGTAGGTGCAGAGCACTTCACTGGGACATCATCAGGGGAGGGTTCCTCCTCAGCATGTTGAGGCCTCGCAATGGGAGCAGCAGAACAAGAGGTGAAGCAGCCTGAAAAGGCAGGGATCTACTGTCCAGAGCCTGCCACAGGCAAGGCTGGCCCTGTCCCCTCACACCAGCTTCCCAGGAAATAAGCCCAGCGGGTTCTCAGCTGGGCTGCCACAGTCACATTCCCATTGCTGGACACAGTTGAGAATAGAAAAGGAGAGGATGTGAGGATGAAGGTGGGCTGCGAGGGGACATTTAAGGGAGATCAGATGCTCAGGTCACCCAGACCACTCTCATCTGCCACCTGGGCTCCCTCCGGCTTCTTTCTCTGTAGCAGCTGGCTCCAGGCCTTGGGCCTCTCAGGAGAGATGGAGCTGCCACTGCATGGCTACTTCTACCCGCCTCTAAGAACATAAAAACCGAAGATTTTCTTACTGAAAGTTTAGACCCCAAACATGTTATGCACAGGAGCGTGTTATTCACCGAAAAATACGGTAGTTTGTTTTAATCTCTTTACCAGTTTCACATTTGGGGCAATTATAGACAAATCACCAGCAACATCTATATAGCATTTTCATGGACATAAGCTACTGTCATTTCTCTAGGGCAGGGGTCCTCAAACTTTTTAAACAGGGGGCCAGTTCACTGTCCCTCAGACCGTTGGAGGGCCGCACTGTGGGCCCCAGGACCAGTAGGCTGCTAAGCAGGACAGGCAGTGGTGGCAAAAACACCCGGTGGGCCAGATAATTGTCCTCGGTGGGCCACATGTGGCCCGCAGGCTGTAGTTTGAGGACGCCTGGTCTAGGATAACTCCCTGAGCGGAGGATGGCTGTGTCCGGTGGTAAAGTAGATGTTCATAAGAAACTATCAAGGAGTTTTTAAAGCCTGTACCGTTTTGCATTCCTCTCAGTAATGTATGAGAATCCCAGTTACTCTTTGTTGTCAACACTTCCTATCGTTAGGTTTTGTGTTTTTGTCTTTATTTTAATTTTAGCCGTGCTAGTGGGTAGATGATGGTTCGCATCTTTTGCCTACGTTTCTGTTGGTTCGACTGGTAGGATTTTTTTTTTTTTTTGAGACAGAATCTCCAGTGTCACAGCTCACAGCAACCTCCAACTCTTGGGCTTAAGTAACTCTCTTGCCTCAGTCTCCCAAGTAGCTGGGACTACAGGTGCCCACCACAAGGCCTGGTTATTTTTTGGCTGTAGTTGTCCTTGGTTGTTTGGCAGACCCAGGCTGGAATCGAATCTGCCAGCTTCAGTATATGTGGCTGGCACCCTAGACACTGAGCTACAGGCACTGAGTGGAGGTCTGTGGCAGAGGGCTGGCTGGAGAGAAAATTAGATCAGAGTAGACAAGCCTATAGAAGTCTGGTGTGTTCATCTGAATGGCAAGGTCAAGCCAGGAGGGTGGCCTTGAGGATGCAGGGAGTGAGAGAATTGCAACAAGGGTTCAGAGGGTGTCAGGAGGAGCTGGCAAGTCCTTGGCTGTTGTGTTCATCACTGACTTGGATCAGAGTCTGAAGATGTAGACCCTGGGAATTTAGGTGCAAGTGACTTATTCAGGAAGTAGTCCCAAGATAGACTGTTAAGAGGGTGGGCAAGCAGGACAGGAAAAGAAAAGATCTAGCCAGGCTGTGACTTCAGACCAGGTCCCACAGGGGGTTGCCTCTGTCTGAACGCAAGGGGAGCTCTGGAGGCTAAGTTATACCCCGAGTTGTCCCTCTTGGAAGCAGGGAGGTTGGACTTCCATACTCTGAAACAAGGCAGGCATTGGCTCAGGGACGTGGAGATACATAGTGGGGTTGGAGGAGGGAGACAAAAATATCTATGTATTTCCAGTTCTCGATACCTCTGGGGATTGGGAGGTGAGGCAGGAGGACTGCTTGTGGCCAGGAGTTCAAGACCAGCCTGGCAATATAATAAGCCAACATCTCTATTTTTTTTTAAAAAGGAGTTTGGTTTGGTTGGGGGCCTGATGGCTTATACCATTAACCCAGAATCTGGCACTGGGAAGAGTGCAGAGAAGGGCAGAGCACTGGCAGTGGGGGGATGGCCTAGGAAGAAGGAGTCAGGAGAGGAAAGAAGAGGCAGGAGGAGGAAGGCTTAGGGCTCAGAGCACCAGGGAAGAGGAGCTTCGAAGCTCAAGGAGAGAAAGAAGAGGCCAGAGAGGGATCAAGAAAACCAGGAAAGACATAGGTGCTAGGAACCCAGGGGCAACATATTTGAGAAAAAAGAGTTGGATAGTGGGCCCAGACCCTGCCAAGCTAAAACCACTGGCTGTGGCCCCATGGGACACCCTGGTGACATTAGCCAGGGAGGGCCTGGAGCAAGCCCAGAGAAGGGGCAGCAAGGCTGGGAGGGTATGCAAGAGGAGGGGATTTGTTGACAGAGGGTGGAGGGAAAAGAGAGGGTGCTTTAAGAAAGAAGAATCAAGCTGGAAGGTCCTACATTGATGAGATCCAGGCGGGGTGGACAGATTAGAGTTAAACAATACCTCAGTGTTGGGCTGAGCTGCCGAGGTGAATTAATTAAGCCCTCAGCTGGTAACTTTATCCCCGTGTCCTGGGTGAACTTTGCGGGGTCCCAGATGCTCCTAGGAAGGGGGGAGTTGCATCCTGCCCAGGGTCCCCAGCAGTTGTCCCACTTATCTGTGGCTAATGTCAAAAGCCCCCAGGAGGGTAGGTGGGCAGAGAAGCCCCTGGGGTCGTGACAGCACATTGGGAGGCCCACGCTGGAGGAGTGGGGACTGTGACAAGAAGGGCAGATGGGAAGAAGCCAGTCCAGGAGGGAGAGGGAGGGATTGGCAGAGACAGAGGCTGGGGCCAGGGGCCGTTGAGGATGTTAGTGGGTGGAGAGGAAGAGCAGCAGAGAGGGAGAAACCTGAGGGCGGAGAAAGGAGGCAGGAGGCCCAGAAGGAGACAGGCAGAGGACAGCTGGCCCTGGACACAGGAAGGTGCAGACAGATCCCGCACAGGCACGAGGGAGGGGGCCATGTTTCCTCCACTGAGCAGGAGCCAGGGTTGCTGTGTGCCACCGGGGAGAGCGAGGACGCCCAGAGGAGCGCAGAGGGGGCAGCGGTGGAACAGCTGCTACAGGAATGGAAGGGGAAGGAGTTTGGGGACCCGTCAAGGGGTTGCTGAGCTGCACTTAAGACCCAGTTGAGGTTGGAGAAAATTAATCTGTTGCTGGCGCCAATCAGCGTGGTGATGTGATTTGCGCCTGCCGCGCTTGGCAGCCCAGAGGTGGAATGGAGAAAACAGATGGTTTTCTTAGCTCTCACTCATCCGCCATCTCTTTCAATCTGCCCAGCAATGTCACCACTGCCTCTGACTTACAGATGAGGAAACGAAGGCCCAGGGAGAGGAGACCAGATGCCTGGAGAGTCCCAAGTGAGCAGTAGGGCAGACCCTAGCCCTGGGACATGGACACCCTCACCCTGAGACCTTCTGCTGACACCCCTTCCCGCCACCCAAACACACAGGAGCCCACCCCTCTGTGTGCTCCGGTCAGCTTTGCCTGCTCACTAAACCCTCTCAGGAAGCTGAGATTCAGAGATGCCACGTGACTGGCCTAGGGTCACACAGCATGAAGGTATCAGTTCTGCCCAAAGTAACCTATAGATCAACGCAAGTGCAATGAAAATCCTAGCAGGCTTTTTGTACAAATTGATAAATATTTTAAAATTGATTTGGAGGCTGGGTGCAGTGGCTCATGCCTGTAATCCTAGCACTCTGGGAGGCCGAGGCAGATATATTGCTTGAGCTCATAAGTTCAAGACCAAACTGAGCAGAGAGAGGGACCCCTGTCTCTACTAAAAATAGAAATAACTAGCCAGGTGTCCTATAGTCTCAGCTACTCAGGAGGCTAAGGGAAGGAGGAGCACTTGAGCCCAAGAGTCTGAGGTGGCTGTGAGCTGTGAGTCGCCATGGCACTGGAGCCCAGGGTGGCAGAGTGAAGTCTGACTTTCTTGTCTCAAGAAAAAAAAAATGACACGGAAACGCAAAGGCCCTAGAATTGCCAAAACAGTTTTGACAAAGCCGAACAAAGTAGGAGGACTAATTTCAAGGCTTACTATAAACTGAAACTAATCAAGATAATGTGATATTGGCCTTGGAATAAATGGAACATGAAATAGAGTCGAATCACACATACGCAGTCAATTGATTTTTGACAAGGGTGCCAAGGTAATTCAATGGGCAAAAGATAATTTTTCTCAAATGGTGCTGAACCATTGGAAATCCATATGGAAAAAAAAAGCCAGTTTCAGCCCTTATCTCACACCGTATCCAGACTATGGAAAGAACTTTCACAACTCCAGAATAATAAGATACTCCAACTGATTTTGTTTGAATTAGCAAATATCTGAGCAGATACCTCACTGAAGAAGATACAGGAACGGCAGATAAGCACGTGAAAGGAGGCTCACCATTATCCACTAGTTATTCAGAAGATGCAGATTAAAATGGCGATGAGATACCTCTGCACCCCCATTAGCATGGCTGACAAATTAAAATGATGGACAGCATCAAACATTGGAAAGAACTTGGTGCCACTGGAACTCTCCATACTTGGCAGCTGGGAGTAGTAATGTTATAATCACTTTGGAAAACATTTTGGCAGTTTCTTATGATGTTAAACATGCACTAACCATTCTAGAGAGCGATTCCACCCCTAAGAGAAGTGGAAACATATGTCCAGTCCTCAAATATCCTAGCAATTTTATTCACAATAAGCTAAAACTGGGAGGACCTCAGCATACAAAAAGGTGAATAAAGTCGTATGTATTTATACAATGGAATACTATTTAACCACGAAAGGAGCGAACAACTGATGCATGCAACAACATACAGAAATCTCAAAAACAGGGCGGCTCCTGTGGCTCAAAGGAGTAGGGCGCTGGCCCCATATGCCGGAGGTGGTAGGTTCAAACCCAGCCCCAGCCAAAACCTGCAAAAAAAGAAAGAAACAAATCTCAAAAACATTATGTTGAGTGACATAAGCCAGAAGCAAAAAAGTACATGATTCCATTAGGTGCAACTCAGGAAAATGTAAATGTAGCCTCCATTGGTGGAAAGCTGATTATTGGTTGCCCAGGGCAGAGAGAGGTCAGGAGACTGACTCAAAGGTGCACTGAGGGAAATTTCTGGGGGAATGGAAAACTCTACCTTAATCATAGTGATAGTTACATTGGTGTGTGAATTGGACAAAACCCATCAAAATGGACACTGTTTTGTGTATGTACATTGTATCTCGACAACTTAAAAGTATTAGTAAAATTGGTATCATGAGAAAAACTAGAATTTTGTGGACCTCCCTTGTGTTTACTTTATGGTTTAACGGTTATTTTCATTTTTCGCTGGGGAGAGGGAACCCTACTCTTGGAGCCTCCGAAAGGCCTTGATCCAGCCCTGGAAAGTTAGTCACGGCCAGATACCAGGGGGCCTTGAATGGCAAGCGTGGTCCATACGGCTACAATTTTTTTTTTTTTTTTGCAGTTTTTGGCCTGGGGCCGGATTTGAACCCACCACCTCCAGTATACGGGGCCAGCGCCCTACTCCTTTGAGCCAGAGGCGCCACCCACATCTATAAATTCTTTCACACTCCTCCCTTCAAGAGGCAGAGCCCTGTTTCCCTGCTGAGTGTGGACTGGACTTGGTGACTCGATTCTGAAGACAGGACAAAGCAGAAGAGATGGTGTCGCATTTTGGAGACTAAGTCATAAAGACTGCCGATCCCCCCTCTCCCTCCCTCTCCCATCCCCTTTCCTTCCTACCATCTCTCTCCTCACCCCTTCTGGGGAAGCCATCTGCCAAACCTCAAGGAGGACAAGGACGCTTAGGGAGCTCTATGAAGAGACCCACATGGCCAGGAATAGAGACCTGCTGCCAGCAGTCCTGTGAGTGAGCCCTCCTGCTGGCCGGTCTTCCAGCATTGACAGAAATGCTTCAGCCACCAACTTCACTAAGTCTCCTGAGAGACCCCAAACCATCCGCATACACTCCCAGATCACTGGCCCTCAGAAATCATGTAAGATAGTAACTGTTGTTTTAAGGGGCCAGGTTTCGGAGCAATTTATTACACAATCATAGAGAACTAATACATATTTTGGTATCAGGGAGTAAAGTGCTACTGTAACAAAAACCTAGTATGTGAGAATCACTTTGGAACCAGGTATCAGGGGGAAGATGGAAAGATTTTTAAGGAGGATGATAGCAGATGTTTGAATAGCTCTAAAGAAACCGTTTGTAGAAGCATGATGTCCTCTGAGGAGATTGCAGTGAAAGTTTAAGAGAAAAGTGAGGAAAATCGTATTAGAAACTGGGAGGGGGGAGGCTCAGCACCTGTGGCTCATTCGGCTAAGGCGCCAGCCACGTACACCTAAGGTGGCGGGTTCGAATCCCCAGCCCAAGCCCGCCAAACAACAATGATGGCTGCAACCAAAAAATGGCCGGGCGTTGTGGCAGGCGCCTGTGGTCCCAGCTACTTGGGAGGCGGAGGCAGGAGACTCACTTGAACCCAGGAGTTGGAGGTTGCTATGAGCTGTGATACCTTGGCACTCTACCCAGGGGTATAACTTGAGGCTCCGTCTCAAAAAAAAAAAAAAAAAAGAAACTAGGGGGGAAAGGTCAGACATGTGGCTCAGGCCTGTAATCCTAACACCCTGGGAGAACAAGGCAGGAGGATCACTTGAGCTCAGGAGTTCAAGACCAG
>CAUYQV010189185.1:0-14317 GCA_963574575.1 Galagoides demidoff
TGCTCCCCCCCCCCCACAGCTCCCCCCCGCCCGCGCCCCCCCCCCCCCCCCCCCCCCCCCCCCCCCCCCCCGAACTAGATAATAATAATTATCACAATGCTGGCACAGCAGCAGCGCAGAGCTCAAATAACATTAATCAAATGCAGTCACTACCTTTGGAGTAAAATTATCCTCCAGTGCAGCAGTTCTCAACCTGTGGGTCATGACCCACAGGAACTGTATTAAAGGGCCTCGGCATTAGGAAGGTTGAGAACTACTGCTCTAGTGCCACAAAAAGGCCCACCGTTAGCTATCAGATTTGTAGTCTGTGAGCGCACACCTGTACTCACAGGTGATGGAGATCAGGGATGCTGATCGACCTAGGTAAGCCTATCAGATTCTCTCTTCTGGGAATATGAAGCTGGAACTGAAAAACAGTTCCCAAGCATGTGGTTGTGGTATGATTCCATTTATATGAAATGTCCAGAATACACAAATCTATACAAGCAAAACAATTAGCAGTTGCATAGAGCTAGAAAAGATAGAGTCTAAAAAAAAAAAAAAAGACGATGACAAAGAGAGAGAGCTACTGAGAAAAGAGACAACTAAAATGTTTCTTTGGGGAATAACAAAGAAATGTCCTAAAACTGATTGTGGTGATGGTTGCAAACTTTGCAAATACACTAAAACCCACTGAACTGTATACTTTAAACAGGTGGATTATATGACATGTGAATCACGTGTATCAATACGATCAGAACCAGTCTCGGTCTTTCTACCCTTCTTCTTTTTTGACCTCTAAAAAAGGATATAATTAATGTATCCTTTAAGAGGAAAAATGAAAATGCTAACCCTTTTGGTGCTCTTTTCCTTCTTTGAGCAATTCTTTAAACCTCAATCTCAAGAATCTCAGGTTTTTTTTTTTTTTTGAGGTGGAGCCTCAAGCTATCCCCCTGGGTAGAGTGCCATGGCATCACAGCTCATAGCAACCTCCAACTCCTGGGCTCAAGTGAGTCTCCTGCCTCCGCCTCCCCAGTAGCTGGGACCACAGGCGCCCGCCACAACACCCGGCCATTTTTTTGGTTGCAGCCATCATTGTTGTTTGGTGAGCCTGGGCTGGGGATTCGAACCCGCCACCTTAGGTGTACGTGGCTGGCGCCTTAGCCAATTGAGCCACAGGCGCCGAGCCAGAATCTCAGGTTGAATACAAACCTCTGTAGCTTTCTTTGCCTCTAAAGCAACTCGTTGCACTGTTGTAAAACAAATGTTAAACTCCTGTATGATGGAAGGATATAAACTGTTGAAGTCCAGAAGCAAAATGAACTTATCATAGAAACCTGAAATAAAAAAGCCACATAATGTTATAAAAAGTCTAAAGAAAAGCAGAATTATCAAATCATGTAGAAGTACTACACTATTAAGTATATGAGAGACTATGTACTCTCCAGAGCTGAGGTAGAAAAAAAGGAAGAAAAGAGTCAACTAGCACTCTGTAAAATGGGAATAAACAAAATGGTGGTGGACAAGAGTGAATTAGAGTGAAAATCCAGATCAGAAAAGAAGAGGGAGGAAAAGATCCTGCTTTGAAACTAGCTCCCACTAGTCCTTTCCCCAGAAGTCCCCAAAGAACACCATCATTCTACGCAAATACCTTATCCTATCAATTATTTTAGAGAGGTGCCATATTCATTTCTAAAAAGTTAAATTGTCATTCAAAGCAAGCATTCCCTCTCTCCTACTCTCCCATCCACAACCCTCCCCCCAAAAAAACCCAGTGAGTGGCTTATATATTTTCTTTACTACAATACCATCAAAGAATAAAATGGACAGCCCATTTACCTATACTCAAACTGTGCTAAAAATCAAACAAGAGACATATATATATATATGTATGTATGTATATGTCAGCAGTGGAAGGATCCACCCTTTTTACTTACAAAGGGTGAATAGAAAGTTACTATATTTCTTTTTGACATTTACAGTTAGCTTCACCTTGAGAAGAAACTGAATAAAAATAAACGTTAGCTATTAAGACAGTAATAACAACTCCAAACATACACTGATAGTGTAGTCTGTGTCAGGCACTATACTAGATAATCGCTTTTAATCCTCAAATCCCTATATGGCAGATATTATTCTTATCTCCATTTTACAGGTTACTGAGGTTAACAGGCAGCCCAAGATCACACAGCATTCAAACTCAGATCTATCTAACACCAAAGTATTTCTGCTCTATTTCAATACAACTTCTAATAAAATTACTTGTGTCAAAAAATGTCTCCTACTCACTCACAATCCATGTAACTTGATATAATTCACATTAATTCCTGCACAACAATGTGAATATACTTAACACTACAACTGAATTATATGACTGAAAATAGTTAAAATGGTTTTTTAAAAAAGATTCTTTCTGTGTACTATAAAATATCTTCTTTGCCATTCTTAACAACAGGGAAAAGTTACTGTCCTATTAATTTGGTGGTTACTGTCTGCACATTCTTTAACTCTGCTGCTGTTCAACTGAACTGGTCCTGGCACACTGCACAGAGGCAGAGCCCACCCTCACAGAGTGAATGGACAAAGACAAGAGGTGCTCCTACCACAGGACAAATCATAATCTATATTCTGGTTCGGGGACTGGCAATCTACGTGGATATCTAATCCAGCCTACCACCTGTTCTTGTACCACCCAGGAGCTAAGAATAGTTTTCACATTTTTAAGTGGTTGGAAAAAGTCAAAACCAGAATAATATATACTTCATGATAAATGAAAATTATATGAAATTTAAATTTCAATGTCCACAAATAAAATTTTATTGGACATAGTAGCAAAAAAATTCACATTAATTCCATGTCAGGTGACTGGCAAAAAAGATTTTGACATGAACAAAAAATAAAAATAAGGTCATTATAAGAACTATCTGCTGCCCTACAAGACATTAGGTCTTCTATCTCAAGCCTAGCTCTACATTAAGAAATTCCTTAACAGCACGAGCAAACCAATTCACTACCCAACCTTACCAACTTTAGGGTCCAAAACCAAGCCTCCAGCATACGCTGCTTTCTTACGGCCTTTCTTGTATTTGGTATCTCCATCAATTTCTTCATCTTCATCTCCCTACCATCAAATGGAAAGATAACTTCACTAGCAGAAACTAATTAATCAAGAATTTTTATGATTCCCTCTTTTCCAGTTTAAGTACTCAGTTCTAAAAAGCATTATTTAAGTTAGTAGTCCTATCTGTGAAGAAAGATACTTACTGTAATACAGTGATGAATCCAAATAAATGCCAATCATTGTAGTTTCCAAACAAATACTTTATCTCGGAGTTAAATATGCAAATTCTATTTTTAAATGTTTCTGAATTCACAGAAATTTTATATTTTTAAATCAATGGACATTAAAAATACACTTTTTAAAATGAGATTGCCTTAAATTGATCATTCTAACATTCATGATGTAAAAACACAAAATATCATTATTCCCATTATTAATAAGGACACCATTAGTAGATACATATTCCTTAGTAGTTTATTAATGGCCAACATCCATTTCCTCAGGAGTTAGTCCTCTAAATTAATATATTCCCTATACCAATTTTGATAACGTGCATAAAACAAATACAAAAACCTAAATCACATTTTAACATTCAATTCCCATTCTGAATCAATTACTATCAGTGCTAATAAAATAGTAGCTCCAAAGTGATGGAGACCTCTTCAGAAACCTGACTGTGGGGACCTTAATCACACTAGCACAGAAAAATGCAACAGAAAAATAAAGGTTCACGTGTTTAAGGAAATAAAAAGTTTAACTGGCATTTATTTAACTTTGGGTAGGACTAACGTGGCAAAACATTTTTCATATACGGTCACCCATCAGAGAGGTCTAATGCCTCCCTCAAAGAATTTCCTATTTCACAAATAATTTTGTCTATACAAAGAAAAGTGGGAAAGGAAATGACCACACAAACACAAGGGAATAAACTTGATGTGGTTTGTACAGCACACAGGGTATTAATTATATTTGGAAGCAGGTGTTATCAACAGCAAAAAAAGGCTATCTAGGTAATAAAAGGGGATAACACAAAGCAAAATACTATACAATTTTGGACCCACCAGTTTTTGTGGCGGCTTTCTGAAAATCTGCTTGTCAGGCACAATATAGTTGTTTTCATAAAATGCATGAAGTAACAAGAACTCGTTACGTTCAGATCTTCCACCCATCAGCGTCCTGGACTATTAAATAGAATTTCTTTTATAAATTTCAGCTCAAAACCACAATGAACAAAAGCAACTCTTGAGTCAGTAAATTCATTTTTTTTTATTTTTTTGTATGCTTGTTTTTGAGACAGAATCTCACTCTATTGCCCTGGGGTTGAGTGCCATGGCATCATAGCTCACAGCAACCTCAAACTCTTAGGGACTCAAAAGATCCTCTTGCCTCAGCCTCCTAGTAGCTGTAATGATAGGGTAGTTTTTCTCTCTAAGCACAGATGGGGTCTCCCTCTTGCTCAGGCTGGTCTCAAACTTCTGAGCTCAGGCAATCCACCCACCTTAGCCTCCCAAAGTGCTAGGATTACAGGCGTGAGCCACTGAGCCTGGCTGAATCAGTAAATTTAATCATGGAACCTCCTTCAAAAATGTTCTTAAGAACAAGAACTTTTTTTTAAAGGTACTAAACTATTTCTTTTTTGTTGTTTTATTTATTTTTGAGGATCTCTTATGTAGTGAAAAAAATTATTTCTAACATTTTCTTTAAGCATTATAGTTAAAGGAGACAAAGAGAACTTAAAATATTGACAACTAGGCTATTTCTTTACTGCCAAATGGACCATTCCACCAGACAGACACATCCAGATGTTAGAGAGAAAATCCAAATTTCAACACACTGCACCTGGCATTCCTCCCCTTCTCTCAACCAGTTCTTCCTTTTACAAAAGAAGCCCAGCTTTCAGAATCCAAGTTACTCATTTTATAAGCATGCATTTAGACTCATTATCATATAACAACTACCCCAAGCAAACACTGAATCCAACAGGAAATGCTTTTTCCCCCTTTCTAAGTTAAATTTACCATAATGTTCCCAGCGATGTTAGTGATCTGCAATGCTAATGGAAGAACATTTAGCTCACACATGATCTGCAAAATGAACCTGGCGTCTTTCCAGGTGTGTTCCAACAGGTACAACAGATGAGAAGATTCACTGTACAGAAAAGTAAGAATGAAACAGAATCAAGTAATTAAAAGAAACAATGACTATAATCAGAACTTCATAAAATATTACATGGAATTTTCAGTGTAAGTAATTCAGAGCAACGGCACCTCGGCTTTGGAAGAACAATTTAAAATAAGGTCAGTATGTAAATAGAAATTCATTCATACCATCAATTCCAACACTTTTCTTCAAAACACAAGAAAATTCCATAAAAATAAGGTAATATATTAACTACAAACCTGAAAACTACCTAAATCCTTTCATTTATTCTATGTATAGAATGTACATATTCTAGGATGTATATATTGCATGCTTACTATGTGCTAGGCATTGGCTGTGACCAAAACAAATAAAAATCCCTGTCCTCATGAGGGAGATACCGTATAAAAAAGAAAAAGAAATTAAGTATATAGTATGTTATATAATCCTAAATGTTAAGGAGAAAAAGTTAATAAGCACAAAGGATATTAAAGAGACTAAAAGAGACTAAAATTTTAGGGAACCTGGGATGGTTTCATTGAGAATGAAGACCTGGAAGAGATCAGAGAGCAAGCCTTACAGATGATTACCTAAGGGAAGAATATACCAAGCAGACAGAACAGCACGCTCAAAGGCCCTGAACTGAGTGCAATCTGGCAATTCCAGGACCAGGAAGGAAATCAATATCCCTAGATCAGAGAGAATGATGGAAAGAGCACTAAGAGATAAGGGCAGAGTTAACAGCATAGAGACACACTGTGTAGAACTTCCTAAGTCAAAATAAGGACTTTGGTTCTTACTATGAATGAAAACAGAGAACTATTAGAGTACCATATATGACTTAATTTTAGCAAGATAACTCTTGTCCCAGGCCTGATCTGAGAGCAGACCACAGAGTAGGAAGGGGCAGAAGCAAAGAGCTAAGTATATAAACCCTGTAATCCAGGGGAAAGAAAATGGTGGTCTGGACCAGGGTGGGTCCAAGAGAGGTTAAAAGAACTGGCCAGATGTAGATATGTTTAGAAGATAGATTTCACAGGATTCCCTGATGGATCTACCTTGGGATGTCAAGAGACAGAAATCAAGGATATCTTAGAGGTGTGGGGCAAAGAATGACTTTGGAGGTTTCCAGCAGCAATGGAAAAATAATAGTTGCCATTAATTCAGTAAGGAAAGACTATAGGAAGAATCAAGGGTTGAAGACTGAAAGCTCAATTTTGAATAAGCTGAAGGTTCATATTAGACATCACAAGTAAAATAGGCAAGTGAATACAGTGACTCTGGAATTTAGGGGGGAGGTTTAACCTAAAAATACACAGGTAGGAGGCATCAATACCTACATGGTATTTAAATTCCTAAGACTCTATGAGATCACCTAGAGAAGGAGCACAGTAAAACAAGAGAAGCAGTCCATGGAAGGACTCAGAAAGAAGTGGCTACTAGCAGGAAATGAATGAGAAATGGACAGAGGAGTAGAAGAAAGAAATAAAAAGCAGTATCTCTAAATAATTTAATAATTGCTCCACACTACTGTATTTCCCCAAAAATAAGACCTACCCAAAAAATAAACCCTAGCAAGATTTCTATGCATTTGTTAAATATAAGCCCTACCCCTATAATAAGCCCTAGATACACTGCATAGCCACACCATGCATTTCGGTGCAGAGAGAAGTAAGACATCCCCTGAAAATAAGCCTTAGTGTGTCTTCTTGAGAAAAAATAAATATAAGACAGTGTTTTATTTTCAGGGAAACATGGTAATTCCTGAATAAACTAATCAAGAGTGGAAATATATATTTCTTATTAATTTCCAAAGTACTATTAGGAAACTTCAAGCCAGTATTAAGACAGGTGAGAGAGATGGAGATAAACTGATCGAATTAGAATAATTCAGAAGGTAAACTAGTTTAAATCATTAAAGTAACAGAGATGGTGCTACTGACATGAAGACAATTTCCCCTTTACAGCACCACCAGCTTCCCTCTAGCCTGAGGACAGTATTGGTGTGCTGCTATTGTTAATTTCAAGATGGACAAATCCTGAAGAATCCAGGATCGTACCTGTACATATTTCGTATATTTTCCATTGGGATTATAACCCTTTCAGTTTTCAGGATCTGCTGAACAAGTTCAGACAAATGGTAGCTTTTACAGCGAATCAATTCCTTTGCTGAAATTTCCACATCACAGATTATTCGGCCACAGGTAGCATTTCTTTCACCAAATCCGCTCCGGCCCTGCAAGATGAGGACAAAAAGCAAATACAATCAAAGGGTAAACATTGAGAACATTTGGTTCTGATCTATTTTGAAGCTGGACCCAAAATTACAATGATGAAACTCATTCTTCCATTTATCAATCAAATTTCTTTTTGAAATAGAGTCTTACTTGTCACCCTCCGTAGACTGCCATTACGTCACAGCTCACAGCAACCTCAAACTCTTGAGCTCAAGCAATTCTCTTGTCTCAGCCTGCCAAGTAGCTGGGACTACAGGTACCTGCCACAACACACAGCTATTTTTAGACACAGGGTCTCACTCTTGCTCAAGTTGGTCTCAAACCTGTGAGCTCAGGCAATCCACCTGCCTTGGCCTCCCAGAGTGCTAAGACTACAGGTGTGAGGCACTGCGCCTGGCCGTCAAACAAATATTTTTGAACATTTACTATGTATCTGACACTTAAGATAAAGCAGTGAACATAGTAAATATTGACCACCTCATTTAAGACATAAGATTAAAAACAGACATCATAAATTAAAAGTTATATAGTTTTACAATGTACTAAGTATATGAAAAAAGGGGGAAGTAGAACAAGATGAGGAGGACAAGTATTTGAGGGGACTGCATCTTTAGTAGGTTGGTGGGGTAAGACCTCACTGTGAAGATGACACACAAAGAAAATCTTGAAGGGGGTAGAGTTAGCTAAGTAAGTGTTTAGATAAAGTGTTAATAATGACTCCACCACTTTAAAGATATGAATATAGGAAAAGAAGCAAGAGCAAAGGTCATAACTGTGATCTATAGTAGCAGAATAACTGCAGATCATTATAAAAGGTATAGAGATCCCTAACTTCTCTGGTGAGGTATCATGTCAACTTTACTTATAAGCTTTATGTAAAATAAGATTTCATGCACTATGCAGTATAAGGTTTAGGAAAAAGGTGCTCCACACCAAAACCTTGACAGATGAAACAAAGACTGAAAAGCATATATACCTCAAAAGAGTCAAAAAGATGTGGGTTCAAATCTCAGTTCTTTCCCTCACTTTAAACGATCCTGAACAAGTTAAATTCCCCCTGGGAGAATGTCTATAAAATCAAATTGGAGTTGCTGAGAGAGGTAACTAACACAGAAAGTACTTAGTCCCTGCCTTCTTATACAGTCAACGTCAGCTCCCTTCCATTTATTATTCCCATCTTCTTCCTGAAGAATCACCTTAATGATTACTGAACCCTACAATTTTGCTCTAAGAAAGGGCTATCACTCTGGGAATGACAAAGTGAAGCTAATATGTGTGTACTGTCTTTGTTCACTATTCCTAGACTCTAACCAGGGTTTTTACAAATAAAATGCTGAATTCAAAGGAAAAGATGTTTAGTGCCAAAATTAAAATGTATTGAAACTGCTATCACAAAACAACAAATTCCTACCTCTAAAAGCATAGCATGTTCCCTTAGCCCATATAAAAAAGCCAAATGAAGTAAGATTTTGAAGATTATTATTACCCCAAGCTTTGGCATGTTGCATCGCTTCAGTCGACCTATCTTGGACCAGTAAGGAACTTTGCCGACATTAATTCTCTGCAGTAGTACTTCCAGTTCAAACCCATAAATATTATGACCCTAGTCAGAAAAAGAAGGCAGCCAGTAATGTTATAACAAATGCAAATTAGAGGATTTATCTTCATATGCACAGAATTTCTTTGCCCTTTCTTTTTCTGGTCCCTAATTGAAGACATCATATGCTTACCTCCGATTGGGGGTCCTTTCTTCTTCAGGAATTTATTCATCAGCAGCATTCATTAGCCCTGACATTAACAAGGCTGCTAAGCAGATTGCTGGAATAAACTTTATTTCATCCTAATTGATGCAAGGTTCTTATGATGTCTTTTAATTTGCAGCTCATGCCTCACAGTCCCGGAGGTAAATGCAAATTTAATGTCCCATACTTTTTATGTGATCAGTAAAAGCTATATTCAAAGAACTCCATTTTGCTTCCTTAAAAACATAGATGCTGCCTATGTTGTATAATAGTTTACAAAAGACTTCTTAGAAAATTCAGGAACTGGATTTAGTTTCTTCCAAAAGCACTGAGTTCAAACACAACTAATGTCGATTTTTAATGTGCAATAAGAAAATATACAATACCACTGAATAGTTCAAATAAGAAATTTGCTAGAAATGAAGAAACAAAACTGTATGGAGTAGAAAATACTTCAAAAATGCCACAGATTTTTAATTTCTGTAATAACAATTTCCAGTGTCCAACACATGAATAACATGGTTCACATGCCTATGTTTATTAAAAATTACTCAAGTCAATGCATATATTTACCTGTTATTAATTTTGATTTTAAAAAATATACTATTACTGAGAGTAGTCAAAATCACAGAATGATGATTCCCAGGGGCTGGGGGAATGGGAAGGTAATGCATATAGAGTTTCAGTTTTAAAAGAGGAAAAGAGTTACAGAAATAGATGGTCATGATGGTTGCACAATATTATGAACACACTTAATATCACTGAACTGTATACTTAGAAATGGTCAAGATGGTTAATTTTATGTTATGTGTATTTTACTATAATTTTATATATACATATAGCAGTTTTGTCTATTAAATTAAAAGACTCAAGGGCCCTGAGGAAGTATTATTTCCAAATTATCATGCCTGGTGATCAGGGACCCAAATTAATGTCAGAATTTCATCTTTCAACTGGATTTCTCATACACAGTCCTGGATCTAACACCTTAAACCTGGGTCAGGTATCCCAGGCTCCATGACATCTCCTTGGGATCCAAGATAATTTTATCAGAGCCTAGGGGAGGACCTAGTACTGAGCCAGGGCACCAGAGTACAACACTGTGGAAGAATCTTCTTGGCACTTTAAAGATAGGTCCTGAAATACCGTAAGGGAAGCAGGTGCATTGATTATTAGTTACAATTTACAGGCTCTCAGGACAATAGCTATACCATTGCCAGATGAGGTATCCAAGAGTAAAACTGAACATAGAGAAGGACATGGCAAACATTTTTCAAGGCTTCAGTGTAACCAAATTAGTGATATCATATTTAAAATGCAGTCATTTATTTATAACTTACCTTCCTCCAAAAAAACAAAATCAAATAATTTAATTGATCCATTAACCCAGAAAAGACAAATAAAGGAGTTTCAGAGCTTACAAACTAAGGAAAACCAGAAGATACAGAAAGCGAAAGGTTGTTCTTAGGAATTACAGCACAATCAACTCAATGAATTATTCTCTCTCCCTATCAAATGGGAATATACCGGGTCAAAAAAAGAAAAAAAAATCCTAGTTCTAAGTTTTCAAAGGAACGTTACAGAGGTCCACTGAGCTCATAAAATTAAAATACTTAGTTTTGTGATCTGCACCAAACCATGGGAATTAACTAACTCCTATGACCACAATACAACCAGGCCACTAAGCCAAAATTTTAGAGATACTAACAATTTATACACATTTACTTTTATGCTGGTCTCTAAGCATAAATAACTTGAGAATCCTAAGCTTCAATGATCATTCATTAGCAGAAAAAAAAAAACTATCTTGCAGTAAGCTGGGATTTCTACCTTTCCTATTAGCAGAAAGTATAGCCATTCCTACCAGACCATAAGGTCATTTCACTATGAAAAGATTCACTGCTGCTCAAAAGTACCAATAAAGTCACACTGAAAAGAACTAAGGAATAAAGAGCTTCCCCATGAAAATTATCAAACATCCACTTACCACAATGATATCAGGATCAATTTTGTGAACTTTTGCAAGGAAAAAACCTAGCAGTGTTCTTTCTGTTGCGGCAACCTCAATCTTCATATTCTGTTAAATAAAAACAATCAGTCACTGACTCTTTATATTCAAGTACTATACCTCAGCTTCTTGTTCAATCAGGGTAAGATTTCCTAGGGTTAAAAGAAACCATCTTTTCAAAACTAAATGCAGCAACGAAATTCCTGATTCTAGGTTTTTGCAGTAATAATTGCACAAAGTCTCTGAGGAGCTCATTCTAGTAATAAGCATGTGAATAAAGCACAATTTTAAGTGCTGAGCAACACTGTGCAGAAATGTCCCTCCACAGGGACATGCTTGTACATCTGGACACGTTTTGGCGCATGTGAATCAGAGTATCTATCAAAAACATTACTTACTTTTCTATTTAATCCCTGGTAGACCTCACTGTTTATGTAATTACCAAGCAAAGAAATCCCAAAGATTGTAAAGCTAATCTCAAGTGGTGGTGTAAGATCTTATAAATACAAAACTAGACTACAAACAAACATTTAAGTATAAATAAAACCTATCTTCACACAAAACCCATTGTCATAAAAATTCTACTTGGATTACTGAATACAAATCAGGCATTCAAAATATCTACTCTTATTAAAAATCTCTTAAAATGGACATTGGAGACTCAGAAAGAAGAAAGTAGGAGGAGGGCGAAGGATAAAAAATTATCTACTGGTAATTTTTTGGGTACAATGGGTACAATACTGGGTACAATGTAGTCTGTTTGGGTGACAAGTACACTAAAAGCTCAGACCTCACTACAGTACAATTCACCCACCTATGTAACAAAAAATCATTTGCACCCCCTAAACCCATTGAAAAAGAAATCTCTAAAATGTAATTTGATGGCTATATGTTTTCCACAACTAGGTTGGTTTAAAAATGTCAGTTTAACTCTTAATGGAATTTTCCTATGTTATTTTACATCAATAGCATTCTTGGCCCTTCACAAGTAATAGCCTAATTTAATAGTTCACCCCCTACCCCTGATGAACAACTGGATTTCTCAAGCCATTTGAAATAAAATAATTGGACCCTGACACGGTGTCTAACGTTTTTCATTTTGTCAAGCAAGAAAGAACACTAAAACACAAGCAAACAAAAACAAATGCTACATATCTATCAACAACATCATTTTATGAAAGAAATATACTCTCCAAAAACAAACAACATACTCTCCAAAAAAAGGAATTCTTTAAATACATTTACCTTTGTGAAAAACTCACTACATTATACTACTTTTCCCCACCATCTTATTAAGGACCTATGAAAACTTCTTCATGGAGCATACTGGGAGTTTAGAGATCACTTATCAATTTTAGCCGGCCTACATCAACCTTGCCAATACATGGCCCTTAAACAACCCACATTATGTATTCCCAGCTTCACTTATCTTCCCACAAGTTGGGCCCAACACCTTCTCCAAAACAGTAATCATTGGTCATGCATTTTGGAAAAGCTTCCAACTAAGCCACTGAAGGAGGATTTGAGCCTATCCATCTATTAACACAGTGTAGAAAGAATCCAATGTACTCAATTCTAATATTAAGCCAGTAGACTAACTAATACATACCCTCATAAGAGAAAAACTCAAATCAATTCAAGGTTGGGGGGGCAGGGGAATGAGGGAGCAGTGAGAAGGGAGGAAAGAGGAGAATGGGAGGTTATGGTATATGGCACACCTCTTGTGGGGTAGAACACAATTGTAAGAGGGACTTCACTTAACAAATGTAATCAGTATAACCTAATTCTTTGTACCCTCAATGAACCCCAAACAATAAAAGAAAAAAAAAACACAATGTAGAATTCCATTATTTTCAAGTGGTAAAATATTCAAATACTGTTAAATGCTTCCATTTGTTTATTTCTAATACATTTTAATGGTTAATGCCATGGTCCAATCTAGAAAGAATAGTTGCAATAAATTAAAATACAGAACAGCCTGTTTCTACTAGCCCACGCCATCTTCCCTTCCTTTCTCTTTCCAAACATATAGGTACTTCAAATTTACAAGGAGTAAATAATGAGTTCTTTACCTTTTTCTCAATGACTTCTTTGAAAGCATATGGGAAAATACAGTCCACTGGTTTAGACACAACTATAAGAGAAAAAATGAAAATTCCAACACTCATCTTAGTTTCATCATCCAATTTCATATATACACAAACAGTGCATGTTTCCAAATGGAAACTATTTTAAATATAAATAAATTCCCCTGATCCCTAATGAGTTAAAAGGATCATCGAGTATTTCCATTGGTAATGTTGTTGGATCTCAAAAGAAAAGCCAAGTACAGAACTCTAAGTCCCAGGGAAGGGGTTGGATGGGTGGAGGAAGGGTGATTGGAGGGATCACCTCTGTGGTTTATCTTACAAGGGTACAAGTGAATCTTTCTGAAAGTAGAATATAAATGTCTTAACACAGTAACTAGGAAAATGACATAAAGGCTATGTTAACCAATTTGATGAAAATATTTCAAATTGTATATGAAAACATCACACTGTACCCCATGATTGCATTAATGTACACAGCTATCATTTAATTAAAAAAAAGAACTCTTAAGTCCCTACAATTATTAAAAGTGCTTTGATGAAACAATTGCTATCCAATGAAATCTGAATGGAGGATTTTAACAGTCTTCCCAAAAGGAAATCCCTCCACTACCAAAGCCTCAAGCAGCATACAGTGAAGGAACTTGGTTCAATCCTCTCAAAAGTTGGAAAAGTAAAGATTTCCAAACACTGACCTAATATACCCTAAGTTCGTTGTCATACACAACAGCTGGTCACAATTCCTTATACATAAAGTGAATAACATGTTGAAATGAGCTAATGACTGCTCTCTTATACATATTTAACAGGTCATTATCATTTTGTTCCATGTGTTCCACCTGCTTAAGGGTAAAACTTTACAATAATCACAACTCAGACCCCCTTTTGTGCATATTTCCTAGGCCCACTTTCCAAATAAGAAATCAGACACGACGGCTCAGCGCCTGTGGCTCAATCGGCTAAGGCGCCAGCCACGTACACCTAAGGTGGCAGGTTCGAATCCCCAGCCCGGGCCCACCAAACAACAATGATGGCTGCAACCAAAAAATGACCGGGCGTTGTGG
>CAUYQV010189186.1:0-13533 GCA_963574575.1 Galagoides demidoff
TCCCCCTGGGTAGAGTGCCATGGCATCACAGCTCATAGCAACCTCCAACTCCTGGGCTCAAGCGAGTCTCCTGCCTCCGCCTCCCAAGTAGCTGGTACCATAGGCGCCCGCCACAACGCCCAGCCATTTTTTGTTTGCAGCCATCATTGTTGTTTGGCAGGTCCAGGCTGGGGATTCAAACCCACCACCTTAGGTGTACGTAGCTGGCGCCTTAGCCGATTGAGCCACAGGCGCCAAGCCAACTTTACTTACCTCTTTAAGGGCCCTATCACCAAGTACAGTCACATTGAGGATTAGTATGAATGGTGCAGGCAACAATTCAGTCCATGACAATTGCTACTCTAACAATATTCAGAGGATCAAGGCAGATCTTGAGAAGGATTAAGAGATCAGGCAGAAGGCCAGCAGCACAGCCAACATGCTTGCCAGCCCCTGTGCTGCCTGGAGGGAAAGAAAATCACTCCTTCCCCCTCCACAAACAGCAAGTTCTCCTTCCAGTTTATACAGAGGCATCTTTGTTTCAGGTTTGCCAGAAGAATCTTGAAAGCAAAGGTTGAGTGAAAGGCTCAGACCTGAAGAGGCCAAGACACACTTGCTACACTTAATGTGAAGTTTGACAGTCTCAAGATCCATGGAGCCCAATGGTAATGTGGGATCAGAGAAGAAGGGCTACTACATCTGTGTGGTGTATGCACACTGGGCCAAGATGGCTGCACACAATGCAAGGTGGAGGTGGGCAAACTCCCCCAACAGTCCCTTGGGGGGGTCAGTATATACCTGTGTATACCTGGCACCTCATGGCCACCAAAATGACAAAGGTCTTCTCCTTAACCAAACTCAACTCAAACTCCCTGAATTCTTTGATCAACTAGGCTGACTTTTGGACTCCAGTGTCTGTTTCTACATTGTCCAACTTTACCAAGAATCCTGCTAAGTAGGTTTAGCCAGAATCCCCCATCCTTCACATCTAGTCACCCTTTGGAATCTAATCTGTTTCCTCAGCCTCCACCACCTTCCAGAGGGCAGTTCTCCTGATCAGGGCCAGCTTGGCAAATCTCTGCTGTCTGCTGCAGCTCAGGAAGGCGGTAGAGGTGTCAGCTCATCATCCAGGGTGATGCCTGATCACCCTGGCTTGCCTTCAGCAAGAATCCTGTTAGTTCAGTTAAAAATAGAGTTTGAATCACTTGCTTTATTGTATAATGAAAGACTCCAACACTTCGTGGCTGAAAGTAACAAACATTGAGAGAGGATACCCGGGAAGGGTGAGGTCAAGGAGAACAGTGGTCTTCTCAAGGAGATCACAATGATATACCTGCAGGGTCCTCTCCATGCTGACTGAGCTCTTAGGAATTTGTAGACTTGACTTCCTGAAACCTGCCTGGAAATTTCCACTTCTGTGAAACCCTGTAGTTCTGGGGGAGGCAGGAACAGCATCTCCTGCTTGATTGAAACTAACCAATGAGAAAGGTCTGTGGGTTGGAACTTTTTGACTGGAGATAAAAAGGGAAAGACCAAGCCAGTTGGGGAGTACGGCCATTTCAAACTCTTGTATCATGTAAGCTCCTCTGGCTGAAATAAAGCCCTTCCTCTTATAAACATGGAGTGTGAGTGCTCTTTCTCTCCATTGGGCCTCGTCTTCCTGTAACAATACCATTTGTCTTGATTCTATGGATCTTCTGGGCAGTTCTCCTGATCAGGGCCAGCTTGGCAAATCCATGCTATCTGCTGCAGCTCAGCCAGGATGAGAAAGTTTAGAGTAGCTTCACTCACACTTCCTGGTGATTAGCAGAAGGGTTTGTCCAGGGCCTCATCTGGGCCAACTTATTTTTGTTTCACATGGCTTCTCAACTGCTAATAGGCTGGTCTGGGTTTCTTCACATGGTGGCAAAAGGGGTCCTTGCAGCAAGAGAGGGCACACCCAATGTATGACCAGTTTCCAAATCTCTGTTTTCATTACATTTTTAAATGTTCCTTTGACCAAAGGAGGTCACATGGCCAAACCCAGATTCAAGGAGTAGATAAACAGAATCCATCACTTGATAAAAGGAAGAGCAAAGTCACAAGGCAAAGAAGACTGTAATCCATGATGAGAGGGGCTCATAGCCATTTCACATTCTAATTATCAGCATTTAAATGATAATGGTGTAAATTGTCTTCTAAATAATAACTCAACAGCTGTTAATACATAATTTAAAATCACGAACCTCTCCTGTTAGCCCCTGTGGTTTGGCTTCTAACAGAAAACTTTCCATCAATATCAGGTTTATAGAACAGTCCACTACTTTATTTTTCACAGAGCTCTCTTGTCCAAATCTCTTGTCCAAATGCATCACCTGAGATATTTCTAAAAGCATGTTATCAATGACTCTCCAAAACCCAAGAATTCCCTTACCCCTAGCCCCACCCAGAGAGATTTTTCCAGAATTTGAGTGAGAGGTGGGGGAAGAAATATAATTTGAAAATGTTTAATCAAAACCACATAATTTCACAAATAATGGAAAATATATGTAAATGCCCTTTATAATACAGATTGTCGAAAATATCACATTTATAAAATGGAGGCATGTTTTTTAAAAATTGAAAAACACCAACCAGATAGGGAAGAGTTTCCTGTTTCAAAGTATATACTGACCCCAGAAGAAACCATTTCTTTCCAAAGAAACCCCTGTGACCACAGAAAGCCAGTATATCATTGGGACAGCTGCAGGCATATTCTCCTGGCTGAATCCGCTCCCTAGCTTGCTGACACTTGGCGGCCTGACAAGTGTTTTACATTCAAAAGGTCAAGTTCTGAGAGAATCTGCCCAGAAGCTCTACTGAACAGGGCCTTGCCACTCACGCCTGGATGCCCCAGCCTGGTGCCTGTCCCCTGCTTCTGCCATTCTGACAGCTGTGGGAGAAGGACCCAGATTCCCAGCTTGGGGTGTCAACATAGGCAGGATGGCCTTTTTGCTGAAGGTCAAACTCCAATTCTCACTCTAGGGAGCCTTCTCTATTGCTTTTCTTTCAACATATCCATCTTAATAATTGCTTGTATTTTTCTGCTATTTTATAGTCTTCGAAACATTTTTCCCTTTCATGGTTTCATTTGATCCTCTCAAACAGAAGGAGGTATCAAAACAACCACAAGCTTCCCTTCTGTAAGAAGAAACAGACCCAGGGAGACCAGGCAATTGAGTGTTGGGAGAAAAACATAGGGACAGAAAGATACGATCCCTTTCTTCCCTACCATAAGGGTCACAGCCAACACTACTATAACAAAAAACAAGTTAACAAGAGAAAAGTAGGCTCAGCGCCTGTAGCACAGTGGTTACAGCATCGGCTACATATACCAAGGGTGACCAGTTAAATCCCAGCCCAGGCCAGCTAAACAACAATGACAACTGTAACAAAAAATAGCCAGGCATTGTGGTGGGTGCCTGTAGTCCCAGCTACCTGGGAGGCTGAGGCAAGAGAATCGCTTAAACCCAAGAGTCAGGGGTTGCTATGAGCTGTGACACCACAACACTCTACCGAGGGCATAATAGTGAGATAATATCTAAAAAGAGAGAGAGAGAAAAGCATGGCAAATTTATTTAATTCAAGTTTTACATGACACTGGAGCCTTCAGAATGAAGATCCAAAAATACATGAGAAACTATCCATTTTTATGCTTGTATTTGTTGAAGAATGGACCACCATGCAGAAATGTGACTGTAGAAACACATATGACCTAATAATAATAGACTGAGTGGAGAACTCAACAAGACCTATTTGTTCAAATTCTTCTTGGCCTCTCTGCTATCCCATTTCTTCCTCCTGGGTATGGGGCAAGACCTCTCTGGAATTAGAGTCTTATGACCTACGATCAGACAAGAATAGGTCAGAGAATTTCTTTATAGACAGAAAGGTGAAGGAAATTTAGAGTAATAAATCTAGTTGCTGTTGCTGACTTTGGAGAAGAGTTCTAGTTTCTATGACCTACCTTAGGAAAGAAGAACTCTGGTCTCTATGATTTGCTTCAGAAGACAGTGAGAGGGGAGAGACAGGAAGACAAGAGGAGGTCAGGTTAGACCTCGGTTCTAAGAGTGCTTCTGAGGCCTTCCTATGCCCTTGAATTCAAAGTACTCAGCATGCCAAGGCACCATACTTTGGGGTATCATTTTCTGAGCCCCAACTAAAGTATAATAATATAGTGGTTAATAATAAAGTCTCCGGAGTTAGCCTACTGCCTGTTATCAACCAGGCTACATTCGGCATACTATAAAATTTGATAGAGAACTCTCTGATCAAGTTTTCCTACATATAAAATAGAAATAATTTCCTATTCAAAGGTTTTTGCAAGAACAAAGTATAATTAGCAAAACATCTTACACATAACAATAGCATAACAAATAAATCATCAGTATTATTTCTAATATATGTATTGCTTTTGTCATTATCACATAGCTAGTTTGGGGGGCATATTTTGTTTTGTTTTGTTTTGTTTGCAGTTTTTGGCCGGGGCCAAGTTTGAACCCACCACCTTTGGGATATGGGGCCAGCACCCTAGTCCTTTGAGCCACAGGCACCACCCATCGTTTTGTTTTGTTTTTAGACGGAGTCTCAATCTGTCCCTGAGTAGAATGCAGCGGTGTCATCATAGCTCACTGCAACCTCAAACTCCTGAGCTCAATTAATCCTCCTGCCTCAGTGTCCTAAAAAGTTGGGACTATGGGCATCCACCACCATGCGTGGCTAATTTTTTTTCTTGCTCTTGCTCAGGCTGTTCTTAAACTCCTGAGCTCAAGGAGTCCTCCCACCTCGGCCTCCCAGAGTACTAGGATTGCAGGAGTGAGCCACCATACCTGATCTACATAGCTAGTCAATGGCAAAGTGAGGACACACATCTGTGAACTTGAAAGCAGTACTACTTCCAACTCTCAATAAAGAGTGAGAGTTCTGGCTGTTCTGCTCTCCCATATGATAAGCAAGCTATCTCCCGAAGGCCAGAATTCTCCATAGACCCATTTTCTTCCAAGAAAGCTTTTTTCATATAGCTTGGTAAAACTTTTGAAAAGAACCCTAGGGCCCTAAACTCAAGAAACAGATTTTTTTCCCAAATTGTGTTTATCTTTAGGATATTATTAGCCTTTCCCTCCACAGCCTAGTGGTCTAATCTAGGAAAGTCAATATTCCCAAAGAAATCAGCTCTACTGAGAATCAAAAGTTCTTCTTATAGCTAGGAAGTTCAAATCCTTTCCATACTAAACTTTCATCAAATTTGCTCAAAAAAACTTTTAACTGTCTAAGCTACTTTTCCTCCTTCATCCCTAAGTAATCATCAATGGATATTTTAATGTGTAGGGAAAAGCTTTAGGAAGAAGAGGGGAAAAACTAATGCACGTGAACCAGTAGCTGGTTCCCAGGCCTGGAATAATCCATAATTGACTCTGCCCACCTGAAGAAAAATGAGAGATATGTACTTACAGGGTACAGAAACAAAGAAACAGAAGCTTACAAGAAGAAAAGAAGGGAATTCCAAATATGGTCATTAACTATATAGGGGGGGAAGCAGCAAATGAGAGAGAAAATGAAAAGGGGAGAAAGTCAGAATCCCCAGGAAATACTTTAAATCATGACAGTGAGAGACAAAAAGAATATGAAGTGAAAAAAAAAAAGTAATATAGGAACCTACCTTCACTGCAGAGTGTGTAACCAAAGAGCAGACCATAATGACTCTCCCACTACCATTAAATTAAATTCAAATTGCTTTTGTTTCTAATTAACATATGCCTGAGCCAAATGTGATGGTGAACGTCTTTTTTTAATGCCTTTCACATGCCACAGACATATTTCAACCAGAATGAAAGATTACTGATGGTTTTCAATAGCTTTCTCTGAAGTATGGGCCAAACCTTATGGAAGGTGTATGTAAGAGTTATTTGAATTCCAAGTGCATTTACAAGAGGGTCAATTACAGTACATAGCAAATGAATCTATAATGAGGAGATATTCCAGACCAATTGCTTCCAAATTATGCTTTCAGATTATCTTAATTTCTCTTTTGACAATGTATATCTTGTTATTTTTAGCATAGCGTAAGAAACTCTTGACATTTCCGGCATCAAATTTCATCTTCAGTTTTTATGGTTGTTCTCCCTCCTGCTTTTACACACCAACCTCGCCACATGGGACTTATTGTTCTTTGTAAGCCTCTAGCATCCTTCACCCCGAGCTTAAATATCACATGCTCTGTGATACCTTTGCAGCACTCCCAGGTGGAGTAGAAATCTCTTCCTGGTGTTCTCACCACCTTGAGTCTAGACATCTATCTTCCTAATGCGGCTTCAGCAACTATCTCCTCTTCTGATGTTTTAACTTACCAGGTTAGGGTATAACAGCCAAAGTGCCTATATATGGATTGTATTAGTAGTCAAGGGACAGAAACCTATAGGGGCTAACAAATCAAAGGGGGGGCATATTATCATAAGCCTACGTTGGGAATCTTATAGAATCCAAGGCAAGCCTCAGAGAAAGACTGACAAAAGCAATGGAAAGCCATCTGGAATTCAAAGGTCACACTCTCTCATATTCCATCACCAATTCTTCCTATCATCTGCTTTACTCTTTAATCACTGCAGATGGACTTTTTAAAATCAACTTACACAACAAAAGGACAAGGTTTTATGAGTCAATATTCCTTGGAATAAAAAAAAAACAGAGTAGTAGCCAAGAAGGACTCAGTCCTCAGTTCCAGCACAGTTTTTACCTTACAGAGCAGAAGTTCAGCCATGCAAAAAGAATTCTTTGGGCTCAGCGCCTATAGCTCAGTGGTTAGGGCACCAACCACATACGCCAGGGCTGCTAAACAACAATGACAACTTCAACAAAAAAATAGCCGAGTATTGTGGTGAGTGCCTATAGTCCCACCTACTTGGGAAGCTGGGGCAAGAGAATCTCTTAAGCCCAAGAGCTGTGACGCCACAGCACTCTACCAAGGGCGACATAGTTAAGACTCTATCTCAAAAAAAAAAAAAAAAAGAATTCTTTATTGTCTCCCTTTTGGTCTTTGGTCTCAATTCTAAATTCCAGGGGAGGAATCAGATTGTCCAGCTTGAGTCAACTGTCCACAGTGATCCAATTTGCTATGTTCAGAGGGTCAAGAATATGTGGTTCAAACAAAACTAGTGGGAAAACTGGGAAGGGGACAAAAAGGAAGGGAGAATCATTATGAGCTCAACAAATAGCCCAAAAGGTGAGTCCCACATGGGTACTTTGTTGGATAAAAGGGAGGGAGAGAAAGAAGGAGGGAGAGAGGGTAAGAAAAGAGGAATGAATCCAAATACATTTAGAGGAATGAATCCAAATCCTATGGTGATGAGTCAAAGTGGAAGGTTAAGAACTCAGTATCCACTGAGGATGCTCAGGAAATCCCGTGTAGTGACATCATCGGATGTACATGTGTATCTACATGTAGGTAGCCACTGATATGGACTCTTATGTTTGAGACCATGTATGCTAATCAATAGGAGAGACTTGTAGCTCAGGAAAATAAAAAATAAGGAAAGACTTCGCTGAAGAGCCCAAACTAAAAAATGTATGCTCTCAGTGGCATCTGCTCTGAACAGCCCAGGGGGCTGCAGCCTTCATGCTTAGTAGGCATCAAAACCTCCTGATAGGTAGAAGACAAACCCAGACCTACTCACACTCAAGTGTAAATGTGTGCCCACAACAGACAACCAGCAGTTCTTTGGGCGTCACTTGGTTGGTATGGTCAAAGTTTCCCAAAGCATCAAACACACCAGAAACCCACTTCCAAGATCAGGTTAGAAAAATACTTCAGCTCCCATTTGGCAGGCCCCTGGGCCCCTCCACCTCCTCTTCTGGTTCCCCTCTCCCCTTTCTCCCCTCTTCTCCTCCTCACCCTCCCACCCCCTGCTGTTTGATAACAGCTCCCACTGGAGGAAACTGTGAACTGTCCCACAGAAAGATGTGGCAAGCAACTGAAGTCTCCTGCCAATAGTCACATGGGTAAGATTAGAAGGGGATACTCCAGTTCCTTCCGAAATACTGGCTGACAGCTTGACTGCAACATCCTAAGAGACTCAGAAATCAGAACCACTCAACTAACCGTTCCCAGATTCTTGATCCTCAGAAACCACATAAAATAATGCAACCTTTAGGGTAATTTATTACACAGCAATAGATGACTAATACAGGTAGCTAGCCTCCAGAAACAGCCTCTTCCTGTCCTTGCATGCTGTTGCTCACACCAGGCGCTAGAGTTTATTTCTTCTCCTCTACATCTGAGCTGGCCCTGCAGCTGGTTGGATCATTAGAATGAGGCAGAAGTGGTGTTCCGAAACTTCTGAGTGCAGATTTTAAGAGAACTGGCAGCTACCTATCTCTTGGAATCCAGACAATGCTGTGAGTAACGAAAGCCACCAGGAGAGGACAGGTAGAGAGACCCTGGGTGTCTGTTGGGTCTTCCATGTGAGTGACCCCCAGATACAAAAGCTCCCACCAATACCATGTGTGATGGAACTGCCTAGTCAATCCAAAGAACTGTGGAAAATAAATGATGGTTGTTATTTTAAATCACCAAATTTTGGAGTAGTTTTTAGGTAGCAATGTACGCATATAACCAAATCATACTGCCTTAATGGAATGAATTTGTAAAAGAAATTTTTTTAGAAGGAGAAAATAAAGACTTCAGGCACCTGTAAAGAACTGACCCCATGGATTTTTTGCGGGGGTGGTGGTGGACAGAGTCTCACTAGGTCATCCTCGGTAGAGTGCTGTAGCATCACAGCTCACAGCAACCTCAAACTCTTGGACTTAAGTGGTTCTCTTGCCTCAGCCTCCCAAGTAGCTGGGACTACAGGAGCCTACCACAACGCCCGGCTATGTTTATTTAGAGATGGGGTCTTGATTTTGCTCAGGCTGGAACTCCTGCTCTGCCTACCTCAGCCTCCCAGAGTGCTGGGAGGGCGTGAGCCACCGCACCCGGCATGGATCATTTTTTAAGGAAATCTTCTTGCTGGCCTCCCATTAGCAAGGATGAGCAAATTATAACTTTAGGTCTGCCAGCTACATCTAGTCCCTAAAACAAAAGTCTATTCAATTCCATAATTCTTGTAAGTATGAATTCCAAGTCCATCTTCACAGGTACAGAATAGAGACAAGGTAAAGTCAGGAATCATTCCAGCCACACAGGGTCATCTGAATAACTAATACTTCCTCCACTCCCTTTTTCTTTCCTAACACTTGTCTCATCTTAAGTAAAATATAGATTTTCCTGGGTTTCACCATGAGGTAACCATTTTGTCTCACTACCCCCACAACTTTATTTTTTTTTCTTTCCTTTCTGTAGGCCCTACTTCCCTTTAATACTAAAAATTCCAAATTCCCCTTCAGAAAAGCAGCCTAAGTTTGTTGTTTGTGGTTTTTCCCAGGTCTGTCCTCAATTTTGAATTAATAAACTTCCATTGATTGAGATTTTTGCCTCATTTTCTTCTTTTGGGTCAGCACATCTATTCTCTAATAATTGGATTCTGAATGTCAGTATATAAGTCAGGTACAGATATCTGAGCAAGGGACCTTTTCAGGCAAAGAGGTCATGCCAAGTTAGATAGCCTTGTGCCTGGCATTTCCTGTGAATCCGCCATGATCCTGGGTATCACTAGAAACCCACAAAGGATTTTTGACATTGCCTTTCCCAATTTCATTTCTGCTTTAACAACACAAAGAAATAACATTTAGGGAGCTCTACTAGCCATCAGCCACTGTCCTAAAGCAGTTCACCTCTGTCAATTTATTAAATTGTTATAGCAACCCAAAGAGATAGGTCCTGTGGCTAGCTCCATTCTCTATATAAAGGAAATTGGGACCTACAGAGGTAAAGAACTTGACCAGGCTCACACAGAGCTCACAGGCAGTGGGGCCAGCAGTGAGTGGGAGCTGGTCAGTCCAACTCCACATCCATGCTCTTAGCCACCGATGCACACTACCCCCAATCCTTAGAGGTAGATGCTGTCATTACCTCCATTTCAGGGGCAAGGGATCTGATGCTTATGGACAGTCAGTCCCCGGCATAAAGTTCACATGGTTAATAAAGGGAAGACCTAGAGGGAAAACTTCCTTTCATACTCATGTTCTTAAATACAGCCCTATTTTAAGTCCTTACACTTGGAGAACATGCAGATATAGAAGGGTCTGGTCCAAATACTTCCTAGGCTATTCTAGGCTGTGCTTTAGGAACAGTTTTTTAAGGAGAAAAAGGGGTCAAAGAATCACATCCTTGTGGTGTCAACTCAGCAGCTCTTCAATGCTCTTTGCTTCCTTTTGTGGGGAGATCATCAGAACTTAGCAACGTTCTCTTGACTACTTTTCAAACAACTGGTCCGTTTTCAGGAACTCAGAAGAAACTAACCCTATTTAGGAGCCCAAAGGGGAAAATATGGAGTCAGCAAATTCATACATAGATCTGCAAGAGAGAAGTATTTCCTCTCTAACTCCTCCCATCCTGAAACCAATTAACGATTTGCTGTCTTCTCATTTTAACCGAGAACATCCTTTTCACATCCATGCCCTACAGACAGTGAGTGAGAAAGTAAAAGAAAACCACCTTTCTTATCCTCTATTTCATTTGATTTTCATGAGTTCTTTCTAACAACAGAAAGTACTGTATATATGCAGCATGATGATTTATTGAGAATTTTCTGTAGTTGTGTAATCTACTGATACATTTTTGTGTCCATTTCTTATCTATCGGGAAGGAATAAGTGTTTTTTACCTCTTCCAGGAGGGCCTTTGTTTCAAAGCCAAAAAAGAAAGTTTCCAGACAGGGCTGGGAGCAAGAGAGCACACTGATCACATCTCCAGCTCTGACTGGGTATAATGAAGGGCTCACCCAGGGGTTATGCGTGTAGGGGAGACATGTTCTTTCTAAATAGGGCTATCTATACTTGGCTGCCCAGAGACGATTTGGGCAATTACTTTGTAGTTGGTGGGTTGTTCAAGGGTAGAGAGGACAGACCAATTGGTGCTTTTTTGTGCATGTTTGTTTCTTGAGACAGAGTCACACTCTATTGCCCAGGCTAGAGTACAGTGGCATCATCCTAGTTCACTGCAACTTCCAACTCCTAGTCTCTAGCGATCCTCCTGCCTCAGCCTCCCAAGTAGCTGGGACTATAGGCACTCACCATGACCCCTGGCTAGTATTTCTATTTTTAGTAGAGATGGGGTCTCACTCTTGTTCAGGCTGGACTTGAATTCCTGAGATCAAGTGATCTTTCTGCCTCGGCCTCCCAGAGTGCTAGGATTACAGGCATAAGCCACCACACCCAGCAAGTTTGTGCTTTGAAGATAATTGGAGGTAAGTCTTCAGGTTAGTAGTTGAGGTCAGGGAAGAGCTGGTGCCTCCTCATACCCAAGTGTGGCAGAGCCCTGAGTCCCTAGTACTGTGGCCTCAGAAGCCTGGGCAACAATCTCACCATAGGGCTTTATACCATCTGCGATGACCATCTTGCCTTGAGTGCTGGAAACCTTCACCATTTTCCTGGACTGTATAACCATGAGATCTCAAATCAAACCAGGGATGGGGCGGGTACCTGTGCTCAGTGAGTAGGGTGCTGGCCCCATATACAGAGGGTGGCAGGTTCAAACCTGGCCCTGGCCAAACTGCAACAAAAAAATAGCTAGGTGTTGTGGCCGGTGCCTATAGTCCCAGCTACTTAGGAAGCTGAGGCAAGAGAATCTCCTAAGCCCAGGAGTTGGAGGTGGTTGTGAGCTGTGACGTGAGGGCACCCTACCTAGGGCAACAAAGTAAGACTCTGTTTCTGAAAAAAAAAAAAAAGTATTCATTCATTGTTTATCTGAAATTAAGTTTTAACTGGGTGTCCTGCACCTAGTCTGGCAGCCTTGCTTCTGAGGTTTTCTCATTTGTTTTGGGTCAATCACCTAAACCACATTCAGCCTTGGTTTCACTTTCTGAAAATGGGAGCACAAACAGATAACTCTCAAGGAAGTTACGAGGCTGGGGGAAAAAATGTCTGGGAAAGTTGGAAGAAAGAGCAATCTATGCAGCAGTTTGAGCAAATCTCATTCTCTGGCCTAACAAAACACTCTGCACTCTAGAGGGTCTAAAGGTGAGCCCTGTGTCCTCCACCTCCCCTCAAAGCCTCCTACCTACCATGTTTCCCCGAAAATAAGACATTGTCTTATATTTATTTTTTCTCAAGAAGACACACTAGAGCTTATTTTCAGAGGATGTCTTCCTCTCCGCTCCAAAATGCATGGTGTGGCTATGCAGCATGCAGCCATGCCCATCACTAGGTTTTATTACGGGGGCAGGGCTTATATTTAACAAATGCATACAAATCCTGCTAGGGCTTATTTTTGGGGTAGGTCTTATTTTCGAGGAAACATGGTAGGCACCTCTCCCCTCTTGGAAAGCCCCTGTTTGGCAAGCCACTTGGCATTGGCCATGTCACCTTCCCCACTCTGCTCAACTGCCAGCAAGCGCCACCAGTCCCTGATGGTTTCTCACCAGGGCTCTGTCTTTTCCTCCAGCCCGAGCCCAGAATGGCTAAGCGTTAGGGTGACTTTATATCTTGGTTTTCTCAGGACAGTCAGACCCGTGCCTGTTCTTCGACGGTGGATAATAAATTAGTAATGTCTCCTTTCACTTTCAAAAGTGGCCAATGTCATCACCCTGTCCTCTTGGTCCCTGCCTTATCTCCAGGGGTGGTCACTTCTACTGCACTTCAGCAGTGGAGAGAGAGAATTTGCCCTGGCCACCCTCAGAACTGCCTCATCTCTGATAACGGGAACATCTCTCTTGACCATAACGCGTCTCCTTCCAACTCTCCTAGCTTCTCTTACTTCTGTTTTTTACTCTTTCCTCATCTACCTTACATGTCTCAGTACATCTTCTCAATCACTTTTGTCGGCATCCACTCATCTCTCTGGCCTGGTTTCCTAGCTGCCTGTCTGCCTTCTCTAGACTAGCTTGCCCTGTCAAGAGATGCTATGGAGAAACTTGCAAAATCTTGCAGGCCAGGGCCACTGAGTTCTTGATATCCAGCTTCAACTGGCAGTTGGCCTTCAGCCCTCTCTTCATACTTCTCAAAAGGTACTTAAAACCTTTCCTTTTTTTTTTTTCTTGAGACAGAGTCTCACTATGTCACCTTTGGTAGAGTGCCATGACGTCACAGCTCACAGCAACCTCAAACTCCTGGGCTCAAGTGATTCTCTTGCCTCAGCCTCCCAAGTAGTTGGGACTATAGGTGCCTATCACAACGCCCAGCCATTTTTTTTGTTGCAGTTGCCATTGTTGTGTAGCAGGCCTGGGCTGGGTTTGGACCTGCTTGCCTCGGTGTATGTGGCCGGTGCCCTACTTACTGAGGTACATGGGCGCCACCCTTTTCCATTTTTTTTTTTTGAGACAGAGCCTCAAGCTATCCCCCTGGGTAGAGTGCCATGGCATCACAGCTCACAGCAACCTCCAACTCCTGGGCTCAAGCGAGTCTCCTGCCTCTGCCTCCCAAGTAGCTGGGACCACAGGCGCCC
>CAUYQV010189187.1:0-14625 GCA_963574575.1 Galagoides demidoff
TCCCCCTGGGTAGAGTGCCATGACATCACAGCTCATAGCAACCTCCAACTCCTGGGCTCAAGCGAGTCTCCTGCCTCTGCCTCCCAAGTAGCTGGGACCTCAGGCGCCCACCACAACGCCCGGCCATTTTTTGGTTGCAGCCATTATTGTTGTTTGGTGGGCCCGGGCCGGGGATTCGAACCTGCCACCTTAGGTGTACGTGGCTGGCGCCTTAGCCACTTGAGCCACAGGCGCCGAGCCACAAGCCAAAAGTTGATAAACTCAATGCAGTACAAATCCTTCTTATTGTAAAGGCTGAAGTGCAACTAACAGGTCTCTAAAATTGTTACTTTGGGCCTTACACATTATCAACTCTTCTAATTAAAAAAGGCCACAGCAGTTGAGAGTTGTTTTTTTATTTTATTATTTTACATGAGTTGTGGGCACAAAGCAATCCTCCTTCATAAAGTTGACAATTAGCTTCACTCAGAACATTTTTAATAATACACATTAAAAAACAGTATTCATCTTATGAATTGTTCTGCCATCCAAACATACAATAGCTTGGAGCACATTTAGAAAACAAAGCCAATGTAAAAAGACAGATTAAAACAACTACAACAGTACAGGTTAAGTATGGCTCGGATTTTACAGTTTTCTTACTGCATCACCAATGTCAGAAATCTGTTCCTTCCGCTGGCTCCACTGCTCCTGGAGCCTTTCCTTCCTGGTTTCATTTCACCTTCTGGATCCATCTAATATTCTCTAAATCAATTAGACCTTTCACTTTAAAGTCCCAAACACTAAAGTACCTCATCTTGCCAGTGGGAAACATGTTAGCATCTCTGCTGCTGCTGCTGCTCTGTTTGGAAGATGAAACTTGGTGAAACTTGAAGTTTCACCAGTCTTTTGCTTCTTCACAGATTTTTCTGGAGCAACTTGCTTTTTCCTCTGTAACTTTTTGTCAACTTCAGTGTCTGAATCACTGCCAGAAGAGCTTGGAGAAACAAGTTTGACCTAGGCGTTGCTCTGCTCCTGCAGCCTTGCCCCTTCCTGCTCGCTCGAGATTCTATTTTTAATTTTTTGAGGAGCTTCCACACTGTTTTCCATAATGGCTGTACTAATTTATATTCCCACCAAAAATATGCAAGGCTTCCCTTTTCTCCACATCCTCACCAACACGTATTATCTTTTGTCTTTTTGGTAATAGCCATTCTATCAGGTGTTAGTTGGTAAGTGGAAAAATTTTCCAGCTGGTTCCTGTGTGTCCATTGTGAGATGGCCCCAATAGAATTTGATGGCTCCTTGCAGTTTCTGTTCCAGACCTCAAATCAGCAATTTCTCCTCAATAGATTTGGTTCCTCTTGTTGGAAAAAGAGTGTAGAAACTACAATCTGGGTACTAAAACTATACTTACTCTGAAAAAGACATCAGTTTTTTTCACCTTTTTCTTTCCTTTTTTTTTTTTTTGGATGCTATAAAGAATTTTCTATCTACAGTGCTAAATTCAATCAATTATTTAAGAATTCAATTAAAAAAAAAAGAATTCAGATGCTTGTGGTCAAAAAGCAGAAGCTAAGCAGCAATGAGAATGGCAACGTGGACCTCTCTGCACATGAGAATGACAGTGCTGTCACAAGGTGATACACACACTGACCACCCTGATGCACTCACAGACACACCACATGAACCTGGAAGGAAAAGTGGGATAAAAGAAAAGTGGAAGGCAAAGAAATGCAAATATTCTTTCAAATGTGTGAGTTGTCTCAAGGAAGTGACCAACCATTTTTTGGAGTTCAATTTAGCTGGCCCAGTCAAGAAAAAGATGCAACGGTGTTTGCAACTGCAGAAAGCAACAATTGCCTTATATGACCAAGCCTGATTTTTCTCATGTAATGAATACGTTGTGAGTATAAAGCATAAATTTTGGGCTAGGTACTGGTGAAGAAGAGGTTATGGTTCTCAAACTCCTAGCCTCAAAAAGGACATAGGCACACAAGCAATTATAAGAAGCAAGAGATTCAGATAATGAATTTTTTCTTTTTTTAAGAGAGGTTGTCACTCTGTTGCCCAGACTGGAGTGCAGTGGCATCATTCATCACACCTCACTGTAACCTCCAACCCCTGGACTCAAGCAATCCTCCTGCCTCAAGGTGTCCCTCTCCCCACCCCACCCACTCCATGAAATTTTCCATTACTGATGGGAGAAATCCAACTCTACCTGCAGCAAAAGAAAGACTATTGAAAGAAAACTGATAGTTCTAAGAATTGATAGGCAACCTAAGAGAATGGGCCTTGGAAACTGGCAAGATCCAAGGTAACTCTAAGGACCAGAAACCAAAGGACAGGTTTTCTAGCAGGAATAATCTGGTCAAGGAAGTTGCCACTGAAATAAATTACTTGTCAAATCTCAATGAGCTTGCTCAGCCAGGTCACGAGAAAAAGAAGCTTCTGAAGGAAGAGGCAGACCACTGGATCCACTCTGCCACCAAGACCATACACAATAGGAGAGAAGTGTTTGGAAATTGGCATTTTGGGGAAATGGTAAGCACCCCTCCCCCCAAAAAAGATATATATTTTTTTTTACTCAGACATCAACTTATTATTATTGCAATTATTTAGTGATTCAAATTCTGTGATTTCTTTTATTGGATTTTTAAAAGTTAATGCTCTCTGTTTTTTAAAACATTTTTTTTAAATTAAAAGCTGATGTCCTGGTTTGGTTTTTTCCCAACTGTGAGTCAGTGACCTTAAGAATAAAAATCTTCTCAGCCCTGAACTGAAGCTGGGAGTAAACATCCTTTGTCAAGATTAGCTAATGTTGAAAATATGCCCTCTTCACTACCCCACCCAAGTCCTGTTACATATCTCTACCACTCTAGAAATAATCAGCCATTGAAATGAAGTGCTTGGGGTTTTTTTCCAACTTATTCTGAAAAATATTCTGGTTTGGCTTTTTTTCTCCTTTGAGTCAGTAACCTTCAAATACAAATCTTCTCAGCCCTGGACTGAGGGAAAAAGTAAACATCCTTTGCTAAGATTAGCTAGCCCTAAAAATACGCCCTCTTCCCCACCCCACCCAAGTCCTCTCACAACATTTCTCTACCACTCTAGAAATGGTCATTAAAACCAGCTGAATTTTAAAAATCTTTTAAAGAAATATTTCATATATGAATACAGGGGGTTCCTAAAGTTCTTGTGCAATTATTCATATACAGTGATTTTAAATTGCACATGAACTGTATGGACACCCTGTATAGAGAGAACGGTAGAATAATCCTCCTTGAATCAACTTCAACAATTCATCTCTGCTCAGACACTCTCAAGCCCATGCACACACCCACACACAATTTTGCTCTCAGCGGAATAACTCTAAAGCCAACTGCAAACATCATGATTTTACCCTCCAATATTTTAGCAGGATCTAAAATATAAGGATTCTAAATAAACATGACCACAAACCTAACACATTTATCTAATAAGTTTTTCACATAGGGCGGCACCTGTGGCTCAATGGGTTGGGCACTGGCCCCATATACTGAGGGTGGCAGGTTCAAACCCATCCCCGACCAAACTGCAACAGAAAACTAGCCAGGCATTCTGGCAGGTGCCTGTGGTCCCAGCTACTTGGGAGGCCGAGGCAAGAGAATCACCTAAGCCCAGGAGTTGGAGGTTGCTATGAGCTGTGTGATGCCACGGCACTCTACTGAGGGTGACAAAGTGAAACTCTGTCTCTACAAAATAAATAAACAAATAAATAATAAAATAAAATAAAATAGTTCACATCATCAAATATATAGTCAGTGGTCAAATTTCTCTAATTGTGTCATGTATGTTTCTGGATAAAATCAAGATCCAAATGGGGCCTATACATTTCAACTAGTTTCATTTTTTATTTTGTTCTGTTTTTGTTTTTTTTTAAGATAGAATCCCACTCTGTTGTCTGGAAGAGTAGAGTGCATGGGTGTCATCATAGCTCACAGCAGCCTCAAACTCCTGGCTCAGCACCCATAGCTCAGTGAGTGGTGCGCTGGCCACATGCACCGAGGGTGGGGTTCAAGCCTGGCCCAGGCCTACTAAACAACAATGACAACTGCAACCAAAAAATAGCCAGGTGTTGTGATGGGCATCTATGGTTCCAGCTACTCAGGAGGTTGAGGCAGAAGAATTGCTTAAGTCCAAGAATTTGAGGTTGCTGTGAGCTGTCGTCTACCGAAGACGACATAGTGAGACTCTGTCTCAAAACAAACAAACAAAACTCCTCGGCTCATGAAATCCTTCTGCCTCAGCCTCTTAAGTACCTGGAACTTGTGGCTCAAGTGGCTAAGGCACCAGCCACATACACCTAAGGTGGCAGGTTCCAATCCAGCCTGGGCCCGCCAAATGACAATGACAGTGGCAACCAAAAAAAAAAAAAAAATAGCGGGGCATTGTGGCAGGTGCCTGTGGTCCCAGCTACTTGGGAGGCTGAGGCTGGAGACTTGCTTGAGCCCAGGAGTTGGAGGTTGCTGTAAGCTGTGATGTCACAGCACTCTACCCAGGGGGACAGCTTGAGGCTCTGTCTCAAAAAAAAAAAAAAGTACCTGGAATTACAGGTACATGCCACCACCTTTGGCTAATTTTAAAAACCTTTTCGTATACAACGATTTTAAATTGCACATGAACTTTATGGACACCTTGTATAGAGAGAATGGTAGAATAATCCTCTTTGAACCAACTTCAAGGAGGGTTATGGAGGAGTGCCGATCATCTCCACCTCAGATACATCGTTATCTTCAATTGAAAGACTATTTGATGGCTCGGTGCCTATGGCTCAAGTGGCTAAGATGCCAGCCACATACACCGAAGGTGGCAGATTCGAATCCAGCCCGGGGCCTGCCAAACAACAATGATGGCTGCAACCAAAAAAATAGCCGGGCGTTGTGGTGGGCACCTGTGGTCCCAGCTACTTGGGAGGCTGAGACAGGAGACTGGCTTGAGCCCAGGAGTTGGAGGTTGCTGTGAGCTGTGATGTCACAGCACTCTACCCAGGGGGCAGCTTGAGGTTCTGTCTCAAAAAAAAAAAAAAAAGAAAGAAAGACTATTTGAAGATATAACTCAGTAGCCTTCTTCAATTTGCAACAATAATATTGAACTGTGATTATATATGATAGACAGAGACCTAAACTTTAGACACATTATCTCACTTGATTCCAGGATAATTCTTTGATATAAATACTATTGTCTATATTTATATGAAACTGAAGCTTAGAGTGACATAGTCACTTGCACTTTGGGAGGCCAAAGCAGGAGAATTGCTTCAAGCTAGGAGTTCCAAACTGGCCTAAGCAACATAATGACGTCATCGTGTCCAGCCTACAGCCAAATTTTTAACATCCCAATAACGGTCCAAACTTCCATAATCTCAATTTTAAGTTTAAACACAGCTTATTTATTTCAATTTGCTTTAAAATTTAGGTGTTTTTTTTTTTTTTTTAAGACAGTCTCAAGCTGTTGCCCTGGGTAGAATGTCATAGCTCATAGCAACCTCCAACTCTTGGGCACAAGTGATCCTCTTGCCTTAATTTTTCTATTTTTAGTCGAGAGTGGGTCTTGCTTTTGCTCAGGCGGGTCTTAAACTTGTGAGCACAAGCAATCCACCTGCCTCAGCCTCCCAGAGTGCTAGGATTACAGGTGTGAGCCACTGTGCCCAGACTAAAATTTAGATTTTAATTGGCTGGTGGTCTAAGTTCGTTTAGGCCCTGAAGTTGCCCTTGGCTGCAAATTGAAATGACTCAGGGGTCTTCCCTTATTTACCCTATCTTCAGGGTAAATAAGCTGATCTTACAGTTTAGTTAAGAAAAACTAGCCAAGCCTTTTCAAAAAATGCTTTTATTGGGTGGTGCCTGTAGCTTAGAGGAGTAGGGTGCCGGACCCATATACCAGAGGTGGCAAGTTCAAACCTGACCTTGGCCAAAAACTGCAAAAAAAAAAAAAAAGTTTTTATTATTTCTTCTCAAAGAGTAGAAAAAAATAGTACCTGTTTTTCAAAATGTAGATTGTAGCTACAGTAACATTGTTCATGATAACTTAAATTGGAACTAACCCAATTGTCCATCAGAAAAGATTTGGCTAACCAAACCACCTATTATCCAACCAATAGAAAACCATGTCACTTTTTTTTTTTTGCAGGTTTTGGCCGAGGCTGGGTTTGAAACCACCACCTCTGGCATATGGGGCTGGCGCCCTACTCCTTTGAGCCACAGGTGCCGCCCAAGAAAACCATGTTACATTTTAAAACGTTGAAATCCCTCTATCTGTTATAACATGGAAATGCCAAATGTCAAGATACATTGGTGAATAAAATATTAAACAGGTTGAATAATTTAACCTATTTTTGCCTAAAAACTAAGTGTTTCTATGTAAACATAAAGAAATCTCAAAGAATAAGTACCAAATCTTGGGTAGAGGATATAAAATTATGAAGGAATTTCACTTTCTACTTTTTCCATCTTTATATCATTTAAATGCTTTTTACAGTAAGTGTATATTAGCTTTATAATGTTATAAATAGATACTTCCACGTTGCAATATTATATAACTTTAAGGTAATGTATATATAGTCTTTCTTCTTTCTGTAATCTTTCTTCAATATTGGAAATAATTTGGAGTTAACTCCACCTCAGATACACTGTTATCTTCAATTGAAAGACTATTTGAAGATGTAACTCAATAACCTTCCTCAATTTGCAACAATAGTATTGAACTGTGACTATATATGATAGACAGAGACCTAAACTTTATACACATTATCTCACTTGATTCCAGGATAATTCTTTGATATAAATACTATTGTCTATATTTACATGAAACTGAAGCTTAGAGTGACAAAGTCACTTGCACAAATCCCTAGCTGGGATTCAAACCATAGTCTGAACTTTCATGCTGCAGTCCAACTTCACCCTCTATTACTATTATTACAGTAATATTACTATTGCTGATCCTGACTTAATAAATATAATAAATGTAAAACAAAAGCAATTTCCAAATTCAAGGCCATGATTCTCTCCTGCTTCTTTTTAGAGCCACTGTGCAGATAGTTCCCAAGGCCACCCTAGGTTTGAGGATTGTTAGGGGAACTTACATGACTCAGAATATAGTCCTACTCACAGCCATGACTTATTACAGTGAAAGGACACAGAGAAAAGTCATCAAAGGAAAAGGCATTGGGGCAGAATATGGGGAAAACTAGGCACAAGCTTCCACAGTCCTCTTTCATTGGAGTCACATGGGATGTGCACAATTCCCCCAGCAACAAGTTGTAACAACACAGGTGAAATGTTGCCAACTAGGAAAGCTCATTAGAGACTCAGCACCCAGGGATTTTAATGAGGGCTAGTTAGGTACCTTGCCGTTGACACATATCTTAATCCAAGATACCCAGAAGAAAAACAGGTATTCAAAATAATCAGATTGTTTGTATACAGAGTTCAGGCACAGTGAATTACTCTTCCTAGATAATCATGGGAACCCTCCCAAATACTGAGTTCCCAGATGCTAACGAAGGGCCAACCTTGTAAGCACGGCTGACAAAGAATAACATTCCAGCCTGTTATGTCAACTCTTTTCTGCACAGCCCCCAAATAATCATAAGGAGTCAAGTGCACAATAAAAATACAGTTGCATCAGCAGCCTCCAGTCTGTTTCCATGGTAAAAATGGTGAAGCCACTCAAGATTATCCCTTTTCCCGAAATAACATTTTTTTCTCCACAGCCCTAATGTCCACTTATGCCAGACAGCCCTTTGAGATCCACTTTTTTTGATCAAAGATACAGAAATACTTATCCCCTCTATATTTTTCACAGCATCTTCTGAGGAAGTTTAGACCAAAAACATCCCACAGAAACAGTTTCCCCTGTGACAAGAGCAGTTCCCATTCAATTGACCACATAGGCGAAAGCCTTTGATATTTTGTTCCATTTTCAGCAACTGGTTGAAAGTCTTTCTTAAAAAAGATTTGATTTTAACCTTCTTGGTCACTATTAAAGTATTCTCTTTTCTATCCATTTCCAAATTGATGACTTGTACAGAGAATGCTAGGTTTAAAAAAAAAAAAAAGCAAGCCAAGTGCCCAATCATATAAAAAATATTGTCCATTTCAAGTTAGTTTGCCACACTTAGGAAACACTCGCCTTCCTTCTAGGGTCATAACTTTTTGCTCTGTGCTTTTTACATGAAAAATTAAACATTAAACATCCAAGAACCTACATCCAAGATTTCCTTCACAGTGCAATGGAGGATAGGCTGTCTGATAAATGTTCTGATATGCTCAGATGCAGTTCTGCAATTTGAGGATTTTTTTCTAAAACATTAGAGACTAGACCAACCTCTCTGGGCCACCTAAAGTTCTTTTCTCGTTTGCCATTCAATCTCTACTGAAAATAACATAAATAGGCCATTAAAGACCATCAGCAGTAGTAAAATATGAGAATAAAAAATTTTAAATTCAGGTAAGTTCTGGTAATATTTATCCATGGTTGGCTTGTAAACACGAAGAGTTGTATGTGTGTTTCCTTCCTCACACCCATACTGACTTGCCATAGCCAAAAGGAATCAGATGTTTGGCTCTTTGGGTTTGGAAATCATTGAAGTTGCACATCTGTAAGCACAGCCCTGGAGAGAGATATAATTTCAGAGACCACATAGGATTTGCATGAAAAATGACATATGTTTGAGGGGAGCTGTGTGTTTTTATACACTCCCCTGACAAGAAATTTTAATAAATATTTTGAACAGGTTTCTTTTTCTCTGTTTTAAATTTTCAAATTTTTGTGCTTGGAATGAATAATCCACAAAGATAATTACCTTAAGTAGGTATGGAATTTCTACCTGTAACTATGAATCAGCAATCAAAAACCTTTCATACAAATTTAGCGGGCTTTGTCTATTTCTTGATGCATTTTGTAATCAGTCACCTACTGCCTTATTTCTGTTAATTGCTTATTGACTGATAGTTTATATTTGACCCTGTTACTCAGTGCTTTAGGTCTTTACCTGATTTTCATCAAAGTTCCCTAAGAGCAGTGACTATATTTTTATCCATCTATGTCAAGTCCAGCATGAGAAAAGTGTCAGTCACACCTTTCACTGAATGGATGAATAGACGAATGAATGAATGAACGGAAGCATTAATGAATAGGTTTAAACTCCTGAAGAAAGTGAACCCCACCCACACAATGTTCACTGGATAAACACTTGGCCTTGAAGGAGAATGAATACTTATCTAAAAACGGAATGTGCTTGTGCCATATTGCTCTTCCACAACCAAAAATTGACACAATCCTCATCTTGTAGAGATGTAAGTCAATATTTATAAATGAAATAATTTAATGTTTTTGAGATTTTCTTCAAAATAATGGGGAGTAAGGAATGGGGGAATGAGTATAAGTATAGCTAAATAGGGTTGACCATGAACTGGTAAAAGTTGAAGCCTAGCATGTTTTGAAAAGTTTTCTTTCTTTCTTTTTTTTTTTTTTAACATAGAATTAGCCTTTTTATTCATTTATTTGTTGAAGTTCCCTGCAGTAGGGACTGACTGAGATCGCACTGTGCTCAGAAGGTCTTTGAGTCTGAAGCCACATGTTTGCAAAATAAAGAATTCCTTCAGAGAAACTTACTTAAACATGGGGTTAATTTAGTCTTTCACACATAAAAGTAAATAGGCCTCTATTAGATAATTGTTTTCTCAAGGATCAACATTTATGTAGCTCCCGTGTTCGTGAGATTCACCTGCTCTGCCAGGCTGGGCAGCTCTGGGGCGTACTCAGCTGATCTTTTTTCAATTTATTCAATTCTTTTTATTTTAATAGATTTAGGGGGTACAAATTGAATCCCATTACGTGTATATGTTGTATAGTGATGAAATCTAGGCATTTAGTGCCCCATCACCCAAATACTGTACATTGTACCCTGTTTTTCATCCCTAATCTCTTCCTACCCTCCCCCTTGAGAGTCTCCAAAGTCTATTAGATCATCCTGTATGTCTTGTGTAGCCATAATTTAGCTCTCACTTATAAGTGAGAACATGCAGCATTTCTATTTCTATTTCTGAGTTACTTCACTTAGGGTAATACCCTCCACTTCCATGCAGGTTGCTGCAAAAGATGTTATTTCATTTTTTCTCATGGTTGTATGTTACTCCATGGTGTGTGTGTGTGTGTATATACATTTTACTTTCTTTCTTTCTCTCTCTCTCTCTTTCTTTCTTTTTTTTTGAGACAGAGCCTCAAGCTGTCACCCTGGGTAGAGTGCTGTGGCCTCACAACTCACAGCAACCTCCAACTCCTGGGCTCTCCTGCCTCCGCCTCCCAAGTAGCTGGGACTACAGGTGCTCTCCACAACGCCTGGCTATTTCTTGGTTGCAGCCATTATTGTTGTTTGGTGGGCCCGGGCCACCTCAGGTATATGTGGCTGGTGCCTTAGCTGCTTGAGCCACAGGTGCCGAGACTCTATTTACTCTTTTGACTATTTCTTTTGCTATGCAGAATATTTTTAGTTTAAGTCCCATTTGTCCATTTTTGGTTTTCTTGCATTTGCTTTTGGGGCCTTATTCATAAATTCTTTGCCTACATCCAGGAGAGTTTTCCCTAGGTTTTCTTCTAGAATTTTTCTGGTTTTGGGTCTTACATTTAAGTCTTTAATACATCTTGAGTTAATTTTTGCATATGGTGAGAGATTGGGATCCAGTTTGATTCTTCTACATATGGCTACCCAACTTCCCCAGCACTTGTTAATAGTGTGGCCTTTTCCCAGTGTATGTCTTTGTCTGCTTTGCCAAAGATCAGCGGGTTGTAGGTAAATAGTTTCATTTCTGCGTTCTTTATTCTGTTCCATTGATTCATGTGTCTACTTTTATGCCAGTACCATGCTATTTTGATTAACCTGGTAGTATATTTTCATGTCATGTAATGTGATTCTCCAGTTCTGTTCTTTTTGCTTAGTATTGCTTTGGCTATTCAGGCTCCTTTTTTGACTCCCTAAGAATTTTAGAACTATTTTTTCTGATTCTGTGAAAAATTACCTTGTTATTTTGATGGGAATTTCATTTGATCTGTAGATTGCTTTGGCAGTATGGTCATTTTAACAATTGATCATTCTGATCACTGAGCATGGAATGTTTCGCCATTTCTGTTGGCTATGATTTCTTTCTTCAGTGATTTGTAGCTCTCCTTGTAGAACTCCTTCATTTCCTTGATATATTATTCTTTATTTTGTTGCAGCTATTTTTTTTGTTGTTTTTTCATTGATTTTTTTTTTTTCGAGACAGCATCTCACTTTCTTGCCCTCAGCAGAGTGCCATGGTGTCATAGCTCACAGCAACCTCAAATTCTTGGGTTCAAGCTATCCTCTTGCCTCAGCCTCCTGAGTAGTAGGACTACAGGGGACTACAGGCACTTGCCACGACACCTGGCTATTTTTAGAGCCAAGGTCTCACTCTGGGTCAGGCTGGTCTTGAACGTGTGAGCTCAGGCTATTCACCTGCCTCAGCCTCCTAAGTGCTAGGATTACAGGCATGAGCCACTGTGCCCAGCTATTGCAGCTATATTGTTAATGGGATTGCATTCTTGATTTGAATCTCAGCTTGGTTGTTATTGTTGTGTAGAAATGCTATTGATTTTTGTACCTAGAATTTGTTTTTTATTTTTTATTAAGTCATATACACATAGATCATGAATACATTTATGCATATGTAGGGTACAATGTATACATTGATTTTATAACCTGAGATTTTGCTGAATTCATGTATCAACTCCAGGAGTCTTTTGGAAAAATCTTGAGAGTTTTCTAGGCATAAGATCACATATTAGCAAACTTTATTTCTTTTGCCTGATAGCTCTGGCTAGGATTGCTAGTACTATGTTGAATGGAAGCACTGAATGTGGGCATCCTTGTCTTGTTCCAGTTCTTACGGGAATGTTTCAACCTTTTTGCATTCAATATGATGTCGGTTGTGGGTTTGTCTGATGTGGCTTTTATTATTTTGATGTACATTCCTTCTATGCTAAGTCTTTTGAGTGTTGTTATTATAAAGGGATGCTGAGTTTTATCAAATGCTTTATCCACATCTATTGAGATGATCATAAGTTTTTGTTTATAATTCTGTTAATGTGCTGAATCATATTTATTGAGTTATGCATGTTGAACCATCCTTGCATCCCTAGAATGAAACTCACTTAATCATGATGAACTATCTTTTTGATGTCATGTTAGATTTTGTTTCTTAGTATTTTTCTTGAGAATTTTTGCCTCTATGTTCATTAGAGATATCAATCTATAGTTGTTTTTTTTAATTGTGTCCTTTCCTGGTTTTGATATCAGGGTGATTATGGCTTAGTAGAATGAGTTAGAGAGGATTCACTCTTCTCAATCTTTTTGGTTTCAGAAGGATTGGCACCAGTTCTTTATACTTCTGGTAGTATTGGCTGTGAATCCACCTGGTCTTGGGCTTTCTTTTGGGAGGAGGGAGAATTTGTATTATTGATTCACTATCACTACTTATTATTGACCTATTCAACAGTTATATTTGCCTGGTTCTATTCCAGGAGTCTGTATGTTTTTATGAATTTATCCATTTCTTCTGTTTTCAAATTTGTGAGCCACATAATCACTTGTAATAATCTCTGGTTCTCTTTTGCCTGTCTTTTTTTCTTTCTTTCTTTCCTTTCTTTTTTTTGAGACACAGTTTCACTTTATTGCCTTCTGTAGAGTGCAGTAGTATCATAGCTCATAGCAACCTCAAACTCTTAGGCTTAAGTGATCCTCTTGCCTCAGCCTCTCAAGTACCTGGGGCCATAGGCTCCAGTCACATGTGGCTTTTTTTTTTTTTTTGAGACAGAGCCTCAAGCTATCCCCCTGGGTATAGTGCCCTGGCATCACAGCTCACAGCAACCTCCAACTCCTGAGCTCAAGCGAGTCTTCCTGCCTCCGCCTCCCAAGTAGCTGGGACCACAGGCGCCCGCCACAACGCCTGGCCATTTTTGGTTGCAGCCATCATTGTTGTTTGGCGGGCCCGGGCTGGGGATTCGAACCCACCACCTTAGGTGTACGTGGCTGGCGCCTCAGCCGATTGAGCCACAGGCGCCGAGCCAAGGTCACAGTTTCCAAGAAACTGGATGATGTTAAATGAGGACTTACTGTATCTGCTTCTTGAAGTCACTGTGAGGATGAAGAGAAATATTGTATGTATAGCACTTAGCACAGTATCTAGCTGAAGGTACTCAAAATAACTGCTAGCATGTTAGTAGTAGTATTGTAATCAAAATAACAATCTTGGTAGTGTAACTGGGAGATCCAGGGCAGAAGAGATGGAGAGATTTTTCTAAAATGTATTCTCCCCTTGGTAAGGCACAGTGGCTCATGCCTGTAATCCTCCCACTCTGGGAGGCCAAGGCTGGAGGATCCTTTAAGCTCAGGAGTTGAAAACCAGCTGGAGGAAGAGAGAGACCCCGTCTCTACTGAAAAACAAAAGCTAGCCGGGCGTTGTGGCAGGCGCCTGTAGTCCCAGCTACTCAGGAGGCTGACGCAGGAGAATCGCTTGAGCCCGGGAGTTTGAGGTTGCGGTGAGCTAGGCTTCAGCCTGGACACTTGCTAGTATTTCCAGAGAAGCAAGCCAGCGCCTTCTGCCCAACTACAACAGAAATGGACCCGTTGTGCTAACTTATTTCCGGAAGATGGCGCCAGCGAACAAGGCTGCTGCTGTCCTTGCGCGGTCAGTGGCAATTTTCGCTATTCACAGATTGCTTATCAGTTTCACGTGCATTATCTCATTTGATTTTCCTTTTTTTTTTTAAATTTCAGGCACCTTTATTTCATGAATATTTACAGAACATCAACTATAGGCAAAACATTGACATAATCATTGAAGATAACACTGGGACAAATATATCAATTTTATGAGGAAACAAAAGCATTATCTACAAATCAATTATGAGATAAGTGTACTCATTACCACTACTCCTAGTAAAGTTGAAGATCCTAGCTAGTACGATTATGATAACTTAAAAATCCCAGTGGTTTAAAAAAAAATACAAATTTCATTACCTCCAAGTTACCAAGTTACTTGCAAGTTACCAAAAACAATAGAAAAACTCAGCAATGTAGCAACTTCAAAATAACTATACAAAATCAATTATATTCATATATAAAAAAGAATTATAAAATAATATTAGAAAAAGAAAGGTGGCATTGTATCAGCAACCAAAATAGAAAATACCTATCAATATAGCTTTAACAAGAGCTGTGCAATTTTTTTGGAATACATAATCATTTATTTTATTTTATTTTGAGACGGAGCCTCAAGCTATCCCCCTGGGTAGAGGGCCATGGCATCACAGCTCATAGCAACCTCCAACTCCTGGGCTCAAGCGAGTCTCCTGCCTCCGCCTCCCAAGTAGCTCGGACCACAAGCGCCCGCCACAACGCCTGGCCATTTTTTGGTTGCAGCCATCATTGTTGTTTGGCGGGCCCGGGCTGGGGATTCGAACCCGCCACCTTAGGTGTATGTGGCTGGCGCCTTAGCCGCTTGAGCCACAGGCGCCGAGCCTAATCATATATTTTTTAAAAGATTTTTTTTTAGACTTTGGTAAAAACATAATAAGGAAAAAAAA
>CAUYQV010189188.1:0-17450 GCA_963574575.1 Galagoides demidoff
TTTTTTGAGACAGAGCCTCAAGCTGTCCCCCTGGGTAGAGTGCCATGGCATCACAGCTCATAGCAACCTCCAACTCCTGGGCTCAAGTGAGTCTCCTGCCTCCGCCTCCCAAGTAGCTGACACCACAGGCGCCCGCCACAACACCCAGCTATTTTTTTTTTTTGGTTGTAGCTGTCATTGTTGTTTGGCAGGCCCAGGCTGGATTCAAACCCGCCACCTTGGGTGTACATGGCTAGCGCCTTAGCCACTTGAGCCACAGGCACCGAGCCAAGAGCCAAGTTTCAAAAATGAAAGACAGCATAGCCAGTTACAAGGATAGCTCAAGAGTTCTGTATAAACCACACAGCCTGTCACATGATGTATTTAAAGTTGTGAATATTGCCACAGGAGAACCTCTTGTCTTTGCAGCAACCATATAGTTCCTGTTGATGAGCCCTCCTTGGATGAATGTGTCTTTTCTTTTGAGGATGGGAATAACGAGACTTTGAACAGGTCTGACATTGGATTGCTTCTACTCGATAAAGATTAAAACCCTTCTGGCATTTGCCAATCCTTAGTATATGCCCAAGATAACTAAAATAAGTGACTATCCAAAAGATATTATACAAGGCAATTCAAAGCATTATTTTCATAATAGGTCAGAAATTGAAAAAGGTATGAACTCTATAGAGTTGTTTGAAATAAACCTTATTTGTTCCAGAAATATAACACACGTAAGCACTCCCCCACCTGGTCTTACAGTCTTTACAGTGAAAATAGCCATATTTTGGTTCCACAAATTGCCTGCTCTTCCTGTCCTGAGGACTCTGGGTATCTTCCTCCCTCATCTCATCTGGCTGTCCCCACTTCTGCTGCTGGTCATAGCCTGACTTTGGTGCCAGTAGCTGCTGACTGATGACTTTTTTAAATGGATAATTTTTGTGCATTACCTCCCAATTTATTCTCTAAGCAGGTATATTTAATGTATAAACATCACATATAGGTTTCATTTATTGGGACACTCAATATTTCCTAAAAATCATGAAATCAGTTTATGTACATACACCTACTCTAACTCCAAAGCCCATCTCACTACTATTGGTAAATACAATCTTTTCCTGTGTATGGGATGAGGAAAGTACAGGGAAATTGTTCTTATGGTCCTGCATATAAAGATGGATCTGGTATCGGGAACCCAGGCTTCCTGATTTCAATCTGATATATAGTAGACCCATTTTCATGTTCTGCCATTCTGCTCTGGACCTAGTGTGAGGCTGCTATTCCAGTGTTAAAACAGAAGTCAAGAGAAGATGGTAAGAAATAACATCAAATAAATGCAAATCAAAAGTACGATGAAATATCACTTAACTCCAGTGAGAAACGGCTTTTATCAAAACGTCCCAAAGGGATAAATACTGGCATAGATACAGAGAGATAGGAACACTTATATGATGTTGGTGGGGATGCAAGCTAGTACAACATCTATAGAAAGTCATGTGGAGATTCCTCGAAGAACTCAAAGTAGACTTATCAGTTGATCCAGCAGTTGAACATTAAATTCAGAAAGCCATGACATACTCTAAAATATTAATGTAAAAAAAATTACTTAGAAGTGAAAGTAGAAATAAATGGGTTAGAAAGTAAAACTACAGAGAAATATTACTTAGGGGGATGTTCTCCAGATCCTTCCAGGTAAATACAAAAGATGTAAAGTATCCATCTTTCTTCATGGCTGAATTTAGGGGAATACTGCACATTTCCTGGGTAAAGGGCACAACTACCTAACAAACTTTACCTAACAAACACAAACAGTGTAACCTAATTGTATCTACCCTTCTTACATTAACCTGAAATTAGGAAAAAACTACAGTGAAATTTATATATAAAAGTAATGGCAAGTTTACTTGGGTGGATATCAAAAACATGAAAAGTCACTGGATAAATTAATCAAAAAGGGAGAAAGACAATGCACAAAATTTAAAATGACAAGGGTGACATAGCCTTCAATACAAAGAAAATTTCAAGTCTCCTAAGTGCAAAGTTTGCAGAATTCTATTCAAATGCATTTGAACACACATACAATGGATAATTTTCTAGTGAAACACAATTTATAGAAATTTGCCCTAGGAGCAGCAAAAAGTCTAAAGAGACAATCACATACAACACATACCGAGTTTGGATAAATAATTTTTTTTTGAGACACAGTCTTACTTTGTCACTCTCAGTAGAGTGCTGTAAAGTCATAGCTCACAGCAACCTCAAACTCAAAAAAACAAGGCTGAGGCTTAGGTGATCTTCCTGTCTCAGCCTACTAACAGCTGGGACTACAGGCACCTGCCACAACTCATGGCTATTTTTAAGAGATGGGGTCTTACTCTTCCTCAGGCTAATCTAGAACTCATGAGCTCAGACAATCAACCCATCTTGGCCTCCCAGAATGCTAGGATTACAGGCATGAGAACCTGGCCCTCAATAATTCTTATATATATATATAAAATCACCAGCCCTAGATCCTTCCAGGAGAGAACTTTAGAAAATTATTAGATGTAAGACAATACAAATTTTATACAAACTATTGAAATGCAACTATTGCAGGTGTGGGAGTATATAAAATGAAGAACAAGTATGAAACTGATTGAAAAACACAGCTATAATTGCACCAAAAATGAAAGTACAGATCACATAAAACAATAACAATGTTCTTAAATAAAATATTAGAAAACCCAAATAAAAACACATCAAATATACAACATGAACTTAGAACGAAGCTTATGACTTTATGTAGCTCATTCCATGTACACAAAGTTTATCAATATCAGAAAAATTATGAATAAAATTTGAGTATTCTTGGAGACAAGGCAGTAATTATAACACCACCTCCAGATGTCAAAAGATACTGAACAGCATCAGCATTCTATAGGACACAAGATCCAGTTCCTTATTCAAATAAGTTAGAAGGCTAAAAAAATCAGCAATTAGACCTTTAGATTAGAAGAGATAGAACATTTACGAGTAAGTTAAAGAGCAATTAAATCAGAGAAATTATATTTGAAACCATAATTAGACACCAACACAACCCACCACAGCAAAATTTTTTTTTAAAAAGTTCTCTTGGTCTGTCTGGTCATGCTATAGAAGAACATCTGAGAATGAGTAATTTACAAACACAGAATGTGTCCTCACAGCTCTGCAAGCCAGGAATTCCAAAATCAAGGTCCCAGAATCTGGGTGAGGGCCTTCTTGCTAGGTCTACACATGGAAGAAGACAGAGAAACAAAAGAGAGGGAATCTACTCCCACAAAGGCCCCCTCCTCCCAACACTGCAGCAATGGGGATTAAGTTTCCAACACATGAATCTTGAGGGAAACATTCACACCATAGCAGGTGAAAAATTCCAAGTGTTGGCAAGGGTGTGGAACAGGTGAATTCTTATACCCTGCTGGTTGAAATACATATTGGAACAAATACTTGCAAAATCTGGAAACATCTGCTCAGCTGAACATACACATACCCTATGACTCAGAAATGCCAATCCTTGGTATGTGCCCAAGATAACTAAAATAAATGACTATCCAAAAGATAATATACAAGGCAATTCACAGCATTATTTTCACAATAGGTCGGAAATTGAGAAAGGTATAAATTCTCACAATGAATACATGTAGTGTGAAATACCCACAAAATGTAATACTATCCACTAATGAGAGTATAAAAGAAAGAGTATAAAAAAGTATAAAAAAGAAAATGTAAGTGACACACACCTTATGTTGCTTAAAAAAGAGCTAGACACAAAAAGAGGACATACTGTATGAGGAATTTTTCTTCTAACATCCTAGTAGAAAATCATGAAGGAGAGGAAAACCAATGCTCTATTTCTTTTATCTGAAGGCACTTAGTGTCTTCTTATGTTTCCTGCAGATTAATGTAAGAGAATTATCTATCCTCTGAGCCCTTGAAAAGTGATGTACTACACATGACAAGAAGACCATTGCCATGTCTGATGGACAGGCAGCAGACTGCAGTACAGGAGACATACACGGACTATAGTGACAGGCCTAACCCACTAATGCTAAGAAGCCTTGAGTACCCACCACAAGACATCTGTTTCACCTATTAAAGGGTGATCAGACCAGCCCTGTCCCCTAATCAACAAAGCACCGAATAATGTAATTTCTAACTGCAAATGCACGCTGAGTTCCTAAGAGGAAATAGATTTCAACATGGGAGTCCACAGACTTTAACAACCAAGCTGTTTAAAGCATAGTAAGTGTGATGATTATAATATTTAAAAAAATAATTATTGTCCTTTTGTTTTTATGATTATAATTCTTTTGTATTTCTTAAATAAATACTGCCTGGTGCATGGGAGAAAGCCTACTGAACATTAGTTTTTACCCAAAGACATATGGCCCTGTCTAACATCAACCACCATGGACTGACACAGTTCAGAACATGTCTTTTTTTTCTTCCTAAGTGTACTGGGTAAGACTGTTGGCTCTGAAGACAGGGGAAAAGCTATTTCTTAAATACTATCTGACTTAGAGTACTTTTATTTTACCTTATAGTCACTCAATGCTTTACCTTGAGAACCAAAACTATGCCATGCTTTCTATAGGAAATAAAACGTGTTTAAACAGATATTACTTTGTGTTTTTATTTTATACATATAAGTGGTCAGGAATTCCAATATTTAAAATACCACCCTGTAGACTGCAAACTAATATAGCCCCTATGGAAAGAAGTATGGAGAATCCTCAAATAGCTAAAAGTAGACCTTCCATTTGATCCCACAATCACATTACTAGTTACCTATCCAAAAGAAAAAAAAAAAACACAAACATTTTACCGTAAGGAAATTTGCAGTAGATAGTTTATTGAAGCTCAATTTACAATTTTCAAGATATAGAAACAATCTGAGTGCTCATCAACCAATTAATGAATTAATAAACTGGTATATGTCTACCATAAAATAATAATGCACCATAAAGAAGGTACAGACTTTACAACTTTTATAGATACCTGGATGGAACTGAAGCATATTCTTTTTAGAAAAGTACCTTAGGAATGGAAAAATGAGCATCCCATGTACTGAATACTATTTGAAACCAGGAAATGAACAATGATAGGCCCACATGAGAGGAAAAACACAATTAAATTCTGAAAGGGGGAGAGGGGACAAGGGGAGAGGGGAAGAGGAAAGAGGCTCATTAAGGTTAGAATTAACAGGTATATTTCACAGCTCCTGGATGAAGGACTCAAATGCAACTCAGGCTTTTCCTAACAAATGGGAACAATGTTAGGAAACAACCTAATTATATGTACCCTCATATTAATCAGAAATATTAGAAATAAAATAAAATATTCCAATGCAAAGTCATTAAAGCACCTAATTTTCTGTGACCTTGGGAGAGTGAAACAGCCTCTCTTTGCCTCAGTTGTTTTTTTCTGGAAAGTGGGGAAATTAACTGTCTCTACTTCATAGGTTATTGCCTTAGAAATTACTTGAGTTAATACATGAAAACACTTAGAACAGTGGTATGGTAAGCACACAGCAAAAGACCAACAAATGGCACTTGTTCTATCATAAAATTTACAGGGTGAGAATTTTTTATAGTTTTGATAGTTTTATGGAAGACATTTCTCTTTAATAAAGCCATATACACATACACTGTGGACATTAGGTGAGAGTTCAGCAATTTTCCTCTCTTCTCCCCTCTCATTCCCACTCTCCTCTACTCTTCTCCCCCCCACTTTAATAGTGTTTTTCTCACCTGTGAGCATGTTGTTGTACATGTACTGTTTTCACAATAGTATTGAGTATATCAGTTAAATGCTTTTCCATTCTTGTGATATTTTACTAAAAGAGAACATTCTTTAACTATATCCAGGTAAATACAACATAATCCTATTCATCAGCCAATCTCAGTAAGAGAAGACAATAATAATGACATTAGACATCAAAGGATTCAAAACTTCAGTGGACCTTGTCACAAATCCACAGAGTGCTTTTAAAACATAATGAGAAACAGAACCAACCAGTGAAATTGTCCAAGATATAGACATTTCCCCGACTTTAGTCAGCTTACGTAGGGTAGAACCAAATAGTTGCTATGTTTAGAAGGAACTCCTGATAATTTGGATGAAGTAGTCCATGGACTTCACTTAAGAAAATCCTGACATCAACAGATGATGTTTTACTACCATTAATTTCATGCCGACTGTGCAGAATTCTGGCACACCTGGAGTGTTTCTGTGCATATAATTATTTGAATGTGCACTGGAACTTTCCTCCCACCTAAGACCACAGATTGGTTTCCCACATGGAATCACAATTAAGCTCCAGATAATGACTGGTGGTTGGGAGAAATGGGTAAAAATTCCCATTTTTACCCTCTCGTATAAATGAAGATGGTCAAAAGGTAGTGACTGACCTAACATTCCCAATGAAAGAAGTCAGATTACTGTACTCTTGCTCCAGGAATTTGTTTAGCAGACTCAGAAAAATGCATTTTTTTCCTATCAGCTCTTGATCTAGGGAAAAGTTCATACGCTTGTCAGATGTTACACTACAAAAGGGAGAAATAGGATTTTCTTAAAAAGCAGATGAAATAGAGAGGGAAGTACAAGGATGGGAAAACGAAATGCAGGGGATGGGGTGGTGACTATACCTTGCCTGTCACTTAACTGTTAGTCTTGTAATGATGCTTTTCCTGTGCCCCAGCTCCATCACACAACAACCTCCCCCACACAGCAGTGACATTGAAACTCACATATAATGGAAATGTGGGCTTATTTTTGTTTGCTGTTGCATCTCCAATAATTGTTCCTGCTAGTCATTATTATGTTAATGTTAGAGGCATCACATTGACACAATGAAGGGGGAAAAGTTGAAATGAGGCTGTTAAGTTTCTTCAGGACTTACTAAATGCCACATGCCTGTAACTTGTTATTTTCAGACTTTTTCTCTTCAAATCCTCAAAGCCATGCTCTGAGTTAGGAATCATTACTTCCTTCCTACAAATGAAAAGATGGCTCAGTAAGAAAACACATTCTAAAAGCATTCTAGGGAGGCGTCAAATGGAGCAAACTTGAAAGTTCTTCCTTTGGACACTCCTAGGACAATTGGAGCATCAAAATATATGATGGTAGCAACACGGGGTAACCTTTGGAGAAAAAAAGGAAATCTGAGTCATACTCATATAAATAAGTACATAAATACCTTAATAAGTAAATACTAATGAAATGAAAGCTCTACTGTACACTCAAATACCATGTAAGAATTCTAGAAGGAATAACAGCATTGGATAAGCAACACGTGACACCTATCTTAGTAATAAGTGATTTAGGTAAGAATTGTGAATGGATCAAGCTACACCAAATTCCTCAATTGTCCTTGAGTCACCATGGTAGCAATTCTGGCCAAAAAAAGGTGGGAGAAAACAACCAACCAATTTCCTGATTTTGTTCCTAAATTGCGCTAAGAACTGGATAGCACTGACATGATGCACCAGTGATTAGCACCTTATGTTCCTCAAAATAAACATTCCTGGAAGCTTTAGCAAGATAAACCTTCATATGTACCTCCATCCCTACAGAAATACATGATGGATCTCTCTCCCCTCAAGATTGAATAATTTACTGATGTGGATTGCTAGGGTTTAAAGAAGAAAAACTCAACCTTTCGAGAGATTCAATTGTAAATAGACACATAAAGTTGAGAGCTATGGATTTACCTTGAGGCAATCTGTAGAACTGTCTTAAAGATAACCTTGTCTTTGATTTTATTACATGGCCAAAACATCTAAAATATGACACAGAAACATAGGCAACTGCATGTGAATCATCATTACTTTTTCCACTCTAGAGTGTGTAGGTACCTGAGATTCAACATCCAAGATTCCTCAACTGTTACTATTAAACATTTGCCTATTGACAACTCAGTAAAAATGGAAAATACTGAAAATTGTTATTTAAAATACTGCCTTTTATAATAGTGTCAAACACATAAGATAATTATGAATACTCTGTTCACCCATGTGTAATCCCTACATGTTAAACACCACCAAATGGTGCTGAAAGAAATGAAAGAAAACCTAAACAGAGACACATACTCTTTGTGAGTGGGAAGACTCAGTATTGTTTTTTTTTTAATTGTTGGGGATTCACTAAGGGTACAAAGAACCAGGTTACACTGATTACATTTATTAGGTAAAGTCCCTCATATATTGTGGCCTGTCCGCAAAAGGTGTGTCACCCATACCGTGACCCCCACCCCACTCCCCATTCTGTCTCTATGCTCTTCCCTTCCCCCACACCCTGCCTCTTTCTCTCTCTCTCTGCTCTCCCCTGCCCCCACCTCCCTCTCTCCTTCCCTCTATCTGCTCTCCCCTTCTCCCACCCCCAACCACGTACTAGGTCATCAACTGTCCTCATATGAGAATTGAGTACATAGGATTCTTGCTTCTCCATTCTTGTGATGCTTTACTAAGAATAATGTGTTCCACTTCCATCCAGGTTAATACAAAGCTTCCACTTCCATCCAGGTTAATACATTTTTAACTATCACTTCATAGTTTCCTGGTTTCTAAAAGTATTTCATTATAGAATGGATAGAAAAGTGATGACCACTGAAGAATGCATATTACAATTTCAAAATACTAGGAAGACCATCCAACCAGTCATACATTTCGAGACCTATCTGACAGATACAATGGAATCTCTGACTGTTATTAAACCAAGTCTTTTCACAATTCTGGTCCCAGCAATCCTGTGGTGAGCGTTCCCACCCCAGTTTACAGAGGGGGAAACAGGGCTCAGACACAGTTATTACCTGTCTCATTCTTTCCCGCCCGTTGTTACCTGGAAAGTATCTCTAGGACACCCTGGGGAAAGACGCCACCCTCACTGTGTTTGGAAGAGTCCCACATCTCTCCCTCCTGAGCCTGCGGGAGGCCGAGCCCCAAAGCGGGAACGGGGAGACCTGGACCTCGGATCCATCCGTCTTCTGGCATCCCAGGGCATTCAGCCCCCTCCGCGGGGCACACGCACCCGCGGTTGAGTCCCACACACCTGAAAGCAGGACCTTACTCTTCTTGCCAAGTCATGTTGGTTTCTGTGAAAAAGTCGTCACTGTCGCCATAATGACGTCAAGTTTCTATGACAACTGATAGGAAAAAAATCGTCACAGTCGCCATAGCGTATCAAATGTCTATAGCAACTGTGATGCGCAGGCTCATTCTCCACAACTGAAAACTCCTGACGTCCCTAAGAACTGATTACTGAGATTGGAAGGAGAAGCGGGTTAGCCAGCCCAGGCCAGCTCCCTTCAAAATTCTCCATAGTAAAATGCCTTTCAGGGGCATTTGTTCTGCTCTGCCCCGAGATGGGGTGCGGGATGTCTTAGGATAGGTCCACTGCTCTGCTCTCCTTTCCGGATCTCCCCGGCTTCCCAAGTATTCTTAGGGTCCTTCTTCTCAGTGCTTACATCATTAAAAGGCCCCCACTGTACCTTCCCGCTCCTAGTCTTAGCTGTAAACCAACTGGAAAATATGACAAAAGAACATTATATCGATCTCATTCATTTATTATAAAGATGAGACTGGAGAAAGGGACTTAGATTTGTTCCCATGTGGGCTTCCTATAAATGAGTCTTGGAATTGCACAGACTTCTCCACCCAGCAGTGCTGCACTGGGACAGTCACAAATGCCAAGGACTTCAATGCATATCTACCTGTTGTCTGTGAAGGAATTTTGTATCTGTGTGTCCAAAGAAAGTTACTTCCTTGCCAAGGACTATCCCTACAGCAGGAGAGAGTGTTTCAGGACACCTGTGAGAAACACTTCAAAAATCGCCCTTGTCCTGACTGCATACTCATCAGGCAACCTGCTGAAGGTGTGGCACCATATGGCTCAGGGAGCTGTCTGGAGCAGTGGAGGCTCATTTGATGGAGGTAGTTTGTAACTAGGGTCTAAATTTTAAGAGTATGCTCGATTTTTTTTATCATGAAAATTTCCCTTGGAAATTCCTTCAGGATGGAACTGAGGAAATGTGCAGAAATCAATACCCACACATAATCTCATAGATATAATAATATGTTCCAAATTATAACAAAATTCAACTAAGGCTTTGATGTGATTCATGCTACCCCCAAATATAGGAGTTTGTCATTGAGAAAAGAGGAGAAGCAGGAAGGTCATTCTCACCTTCCCAACTCTACTGGACCACTCTACAAACACAGAGGAAGCACCTATTTTAAACACAATGTGGATGTTTGTGAGCATATTTTCTTTCCTGTTATTATATTTCCAGAAGCTCTGTAGGACACAGTTATGCTTTAAGGGTTATGTAGTTTAAGTTAAAGTTTTGTTGTTGTTTTTTTTTTTTTTTTTTTCAGGAGTAGAAGCTAGCAGTGGGTTAGGAAAGAAACTAATACTTTAAGGGCCTGCTACTGGCCAGGCACCGTGGTAGGCACTTTACATACTGTTTCTCTAACTCCTTACAATGGTTATGAAAGTTAGGTCTCAGTATTGCCTGTGAAAACTCATTCCTTTCCCAAGGTAGGCTCCTAAGGCTCACAGGGTTCCGCTGGCACATGCCTGGTAAGAGGCAGCATGGTTATTCTAATTCAGGATTTTCTTTTTTTTTTTTTTTTTTGAGACAGAGGCTCAAGCTATCCCCCTGGGTAGAGTGCCATGGCATCACAGCTCATAGCAACCTCCAACTCCTGGGCTCAAGCGAGTCTCCCTCCGCCTCTCAAGTAGGTGGGACCACAGGCACCCGCCACAACGCCTGGCCATTTTTTGGTTGCAGCCATCACTGTTGTTTGGCGGGCCCGGGCTGGGGATTCGAACGGCCACCTTAGGTGTACGTGGCTGGCGCCTTAGCCGATTGAGCCACAGGCGCCGAGCCCTAATTCAGGATTTTCAAACACCAAAGCTGGGTTAGACTCTGAACCTATGCACATATGTATGGGGAGTCACATTTGCCCTGCTCTGGAGCAGGTTATCTCAATCTTGGCATTATTGCCATTTGGGGCCTGAAAACTCTTTGTTTTGTCCTAGGCATTGTGGAATGTTTATCAGCATTCTGGGCCTCTAGTCATGAGATTCTAGTAGCACCCTACTTGTAACTAACAAAAATGACTTCAGGCATTTCCACAAGTTCCTAGAGGTGGAGAGCACAAACATACCTGAGAACCACTGCTGTAGATACTCAGGAAAAGGTGAAGGATACTGATAAAGATCTGGTGATAAGGACTGTTATCCTATAATTTTCTTCCTTCACTTCTGGACCTGCATTTAGGGAGGGAGAATGAATAGAACACAAAGCAATAGCAGGGGCAAAAGAAACAGAGGGGAATATTGTTGTCCTTATATGTGCACTCATGCGTGCGTACACACACACAGACATAATCAGACATTCTGAAACACCATCCTGATTTTGTTATTACATAAGTAGAATTCTCGCCCCACAGTACATCACAGCAGCCATAGAAACTGTACCCTGACCTGCACCCGTTAGCAGGGCACACACTCTGAAAAGCTGCCATCACATAGTGTAGATAATAGGTAATATCAGAATCCTCTGAATGACCTGGAGCCATGTAAACTGATTATGTCATATCCAAAGGTTGGAATTCTAGAAGGCAACAGAAATATTTAGAAGGAAAACAATAAAAAGAAGCAGTTTGTTGCCTATCATATATGCAGTGAATCACATTATGTAATGAGTGTGATAAGCAGAAATTTTCATACTGTATTTTTGGGAATATACATTACTCTGTTTTCCCAAAAATAAGACACTGTCTTATATTTATTTTTTCTCAAGAAGATACACTAGGGCTTATTTTCAGGGGATATTTTCCTCTCCACTCTGAAATGCATGGCGTGGCTATACAGGTACACTGCATAGCCACACCCATCACTAGGTCTTATTATCTGGGTAGAGTTTAATTTAACAAATGCATAGAAATCCTGTTAGGGCTTATTTTAGGGGTAGGTCTTATTTTGAGGGACACATGGTAGTAATAATGTTCTGAATATATTGTGTTAATATAGAATTTAACGGGTTACATGGCTTTGAAAGCTGATTTGTTTAGGAATTTATTAGAAAGATGTGCTTAGAACTTCATTTTCATATATACAAATGTGGGTGTTAAATATATTACTATTTGTGTTAAAAATGATTCAGGAATTGAATACTTTTGTCCAAACTGGTGGAACATATTTGGGGATATCCAAATGATGAAAACACCCTGATAATGTAAAAAGAGACATAAATGTTGATGTGAAGTAATTTCAAGTGCTATGACACAAAAATATTTACATGCAAAGATAGTTATAGTAAGGGCAAATATAGTGTACAAAGATTATAAGTAATCAAGATTCATTTTTACATATATAGATTTCTAGCTATTTCTCTGTATGTCTCAAAGCATAAAAATAAAAGAGCCCTTTAATGGTTCTCAAGTATAGCATTCCCTTCAGCATAAGAAGAAGCTTCACTTTTTCTCCAGTGGGCATCAGTATCCTTGTACCTTGGGAATGCCCCCCTTTGTACCTAAACTTGGAGAAAGCTCTGTAGGTCAGACTTGGGGCACAGTTCCTCCCTCCTATCTTCCTGCTCAGTGATGTTGAAGCTGCAATTTAGACTTCTGCTATGAGGTGGGGGCACAAACATACCAACTTTATCAAATTCTAGAAATGTCTGCCAACAGCAAAAGTACCTCATTTAAAATCCAGCTTGTGAACCTATATACAGAATTACATTAATTATTTTATCAGTAAAACCCATGTGTTAATAAGACTGTAAAGCCATATGGTCAGGGCATCTGTAGGATGAAACACCAGGTAGGTCTCAGTGAATTTGGCAGTCCCCTTCAGATACAGGGCAGCACAGGGAGATAGGATGTGATGAGAGAGGATAAGGATGCAGGAATGGGGTCTGGGAAGTTGTGTCCATAGGGTCCCAGAGAGTGGATGACTGAGAGGGGGTGGGATAACGTCTGGGAAGCCTATATAGGGGTGAGGTAATGGAGGATGAATGCTCTACAGTTTGGAAACCTTAACTCATACTGATGAGGAAAGAGGTAAATGAATGAATGTGATGTGGATTTTAGGTCAACAGAAAATGTAACTGCTCTGACATGCATGTGTATATTCTAAACAGAATTGCCATAATAGTACAAAAACATGCAATATATTTGTTTTTTTAAAATATACTCATTTTCTTTAAAAAAAGAAATAAAACGAAATGGAGATACATCTCATCTGGTGGCCAGAGCAAGGTATGCAGCTCTGAGTCTCAGACCAGGGGGCTCACAGCAGGAACAGGGGGAGGTTGAGAACTTGACTTAAAAGTATAAACAGAGTTTTAAAAGAAAAAAATTATTCCTAAATGGTAGTGATTTCTCTGTATCTATCACTTTCTGGTAAGAAGTGATAATAAAACTGCACCTATGTATTTGGGGAAATAAAGCCAGAGAAGACACATACATATACACACACACACATGCACACACACATACACACACGCACAAACACACATAAATACTCTGTCAATTCAATTTTATATACTTTTACCATGAAATAGAACATAATGAATGATTTTTCAAATTAATGAAGATATGTGCCTATTACTTTTCTTAATCACTTTGAAAGAAATTTCCCTGTTCAAATTTTCATCAAAACACTTTTATTTCAGACTACCAAATTTTAAAAATTATACAGAAGTATGTTCATCAATTGAAAGTAATCTGGACATCTCACTGGCCTGAATTCTACCCCCTGACCCAAAAGGGTCTGTTGTCCATAGCATGGTGCACACACTCCAGACCTGCAGATGACGTGCACAGAACAGGTTCACTTACACACACGTGGTCTACTACAGAATTGTAGTCACTATCCTCATCTTCTTTTGCAGTTTCTCAAGGAGTTTCACATATTTGTATCTTATTAGTTCCTATGATTTGGGCATATTTAATAAGTTTATTGCTTATGTATACACTGATTTGAAAACTTTATCTAATTTAATCCCAAGCATTTTCTTAGCAGGCATGATTCAAAAATCAAGACATTAACTCAATATCTGAGATGTAATTTGCATATGTTTTCTCCATTTTTTATTACACTCCTTAGTGTCATTTTCATTTAGAATGTGTTTTAAATTTTAATAATGTGAATTAAAAATATACAGATGATGATTATAAAAGAAATACCATTGAAAAACACCTCGGGGATTATGTACCACCAATCTTGAGAAAGAGAAGACCATCCAGAGACCTGGAAGCATCAAGATAAAGTGGAAAAAACATTTAAATAATTCCAGAGTCCAGAGTTAGCTGTTGTACCAAATTGTCTCCCTGACCCCTAAATTTAGCACCTTGGTTGGAATGATGGTTATAATGATAGGAAACTTGAATAACTGTTAGAGTTAAAGAAGATGAAATATAAAGTGCATTGGTTTATAGTAGTTCAGTACATATCACTTCTCTTCCCTTTGCTCACTTGCCCCAAGGACAACACTCCAGGTTCTTCCTGAGCCCACTCACTCCTTCAGGGATCAGCTAACTGACGGAGCTCAATGAGAGAAAAACTCATTGAAATTCAAGCAGAGGAGAGAAGGGCAGGGGTGAAAGGTCAGGTAAATGCTCACCCAACAGGTACAGTGTATGCTTATATGGCACACTACTTGGATATGAGACACACTACAAATTGGACTTTAACCTTACAAATGCAAACTCAGTTCACCTGGCAAAAAGTGTGAGATTTCATCTCCTCTATCCTCTTTGTTACCCCAAAGAGTTGTGGAATGAGGTATCAAGGAGCTGTGATAGCAGGGGAAGGTGATCAAACCATTTCTCAAGCCCTGAAAGGACATATTCTAAAAGGGAGGCTGCTCAGGGTAACAATTTCCTGGGGAGGTGACTTAGGCTTTGTGTGCCTGAGCATGGTCACCTGTGAAATGGGAGTGACCATATCATCCTTACAAAGCTGTCCAAAGGGGTAACTGAGAAAAGCTTTCCAGAGTGTATAGCATGGAGTGGGGCTTCCATGACTCTTCAAGTATGGAGATGCAGTAGTAGGGGCTGGCTGAGCCCCAGCATTAAGGAGGCATGGTGAAGTCATTTCTCAGTGTTTTTTCTAATGAGAACACAGACATTTAGACCAAAGAAGCAACTTTCTCTCTGATATGCCTTGTATTCAATGTCTAAGAGACAAATACCACAGAATTATTATTCAGCCATTAAACCATGGAAATTATGTAACTTTTGCAACAACTTGGATGTAATTGGAGACCATTCCAAGAGAAGTATCATAAGAATGGAAAGAGAAATATCACATGTAACCAGTATTAAATTGGAACTAGCAGATTAACACCTACATGCTCACATGAGAGAAAAACTCACTGAAATTCAAGCAGAGGAGAGAAGGACAAGGGTGAAAGGTTAAGTAAATGCTCATGCAACAGGTACATTGCACGCATATATGGCACACTACTTGGGTATGAGACACACTACAAATTGGACTTTAACCTTACAAATGCAAACTATGGAATATAGCTGTTTGTACCTCACACATTTATCTGAAAATATACAAAGTTTAAGAGTCAAAAAGCTCTCTATATGAGTGTCATCACAAGTTCATGAGTACTTTCCAACATAATTCCCCTGAGCAAACCCAATCCTCTAGGAAGGTAGGCATGGCTGTGAACTCACCTGGCAAGCTCAGATATAGATGGCACCAGATCAACTAGTCATGGTGTTTGTCTAATGGCTGCTCTTGTACTGGTCGGTATGTTAATATATTTATGGGAAATTGCGAACCTGTCCCACAATCACTAGTGAATCATTCCTTAAATCATGCATTATTTAGCTACATCACACTAGCACTTCAGCCACATGTTGCATTCCAAAGAAACAGAAATACTACAGTTACAGGCATTTGTTTTTGCACACAATTGTCCATTCTTTCGTTAGCTGATAACTAAGTAGAATCTCTGTAAGTTGACTTCCCAAGGGTCTGTGACAAGCTGGTCACCGTATGGAGCTCGTCAACATAAGGAACTAGGCCTACTGTACTGATACATCCATGTGATGCATGCTTGGTCTGTGAAAATTAGGTCAACCTAAGGAGGTGGTCATTGTAGGGAAGTGGTCAACTATGGAGCTTCTACTATATATTTCAAGCCATAAACCTACAGTATTCCATTAGAGGCATCTCATAACTCTAATGTAATAATCAGAGGGTAAGAAGGAAAATGAATAGGTGGGAAAATTAGGGGGTTAAATCTGAGATGAGATGGCTTCTTCATATTAACTCTTCAACTTATTCAACTGTCAAGGAATTGAAGACTCTCAAAAATTCCTCTTTGGGGTCTGCATCACCCATTCAGCTCACAGTACGAGATATCTCTTCTCTTCTGTTTCTCTTTCTGTCTCCCCATCTCTGTTTCTCTATATCAGTCTTACTTCACAGTGTTTCTCTTAAAATTTCATAGTACCAATTTTCTACATTCCCTATTAACATTCTTTGGTTCCACTGACCCCATATCCCCCTGCACTATGGCTGCTGTCCTCCAGATTTCAATGAATGTAATCTCACTAGGTTCATAATCCACCGTTTTGTCATTATGTCCACATTTTTGTCCTGAATATCATTTTTAGTGACTTCCTAAAATATGCAGGCTTATTCAGACAGCTTCATGGACATTTTCCCACGCTCTGGACCATAATGTATTGCTTTGAAAACTCAGCTGTCTTGTGGCTTAAATGTGCAGTCTTGGGGAAAGTCATCTCTGTCCCATGGGTTTTTATTAATAAAATGTGGATAAGTCATCATATCTAGATATTAAGGATGCTGTGTGTCCTAAATGACTCAATATCTGAAAAGTACTTGGCACGGAATATATTTTAACCACTTTAATTTCTTTTTTTTTAGTAATTTATTTATTTATTTATTTTTTACATATACACGTGTTTGTTAGGTTTCTGCTTTTTGCCTTCACAAAATTAAAAAGGCTTAAAATTTAATAACAATAACAATGTTTAAGAAAAGGACTAGAAACAAAAACCTCATAAAGAATGAATGAAGATAAATACATTCAGAAAAGAAATCAGACAATTGCTGCATTGGAATATTAAGCAATAATAATAATAATAATGCAAAGAATGTAACATTCACATTGTCAAATAAAAGTATGTCTATTATAGAATGCTTTGACTCTGAGGTTCAGTATGGAGTCATCAGTTAACTTCTTCTAATTATTTTTTTCCAAAGTCTCAAAAAATAGACAACTAATATTTTTTTTCTTTTTTTTTATTAATTGATTGCTGTATACATTGATGCAAACATGGGGTACATTGTGCTGTTTCATATACAATTTGAAACACCTTCATCAAGCTGGTTAACATAACTTTCATGTCATTTGGTTAATCATTGTATCAACACATTTATATTCTAGTTCTAGAAAA
>CAUYQV010189189.1:0-37210 GCA_963574575.1 Galagoides demidoff
TGGTGGGCGCCTGTGATCCCAGCTACTTGGGAGGCTGAGGCAGGAGACTCGCTTGAGCCCAGGAGTTAGAGGTTGCTATGAGCTATGATGCCATGGCACTCTACCCAGGGGGATAGCTTGAGGCTCCGTCTCAAAAAAAAAGAATCTATTTAAAGCATAATAACTAGTTTTCTTTCAATATATCTTAGTATTAGCTAAAGCTACTGTTACTATTAAAAAGGAGCACATGGCTGGGCACAGTGGCTCACATCAGTTATCCTAGCACTCTGGGAGACTGAGGCAGGTGGATTACTTGAGCTCAGGAGTTCAACACCTGCCTGAGCAAGAGGGAGACCCCTGACTCTACTACAAATAAAAAAATTAGCCAGGAGTTGTGGTGGGAGTTTGTAGTCCCAGCTGCTAAGAAGGCTGAGTAAGGAGGAACACTTGAGCCCAGAAGTTTGAAGTTGTTGTGAGCAAGGCCTATGCCACAGCACTCTAGCTTGAGCAACTGAGATTCTTTCTTTAAAAAAAAAGAAAGAAAGAAAGAAAAAATACATATATACACTTTAATGTACAAGGTCTAAAAAATACTCATGCATTTAATTTTTTTCTTTGAACCTATAAGGCAAGGAAATAAATATATACACAAGATATGTAGGCAGAGCATGGACAGCCATCTTGCTCTCTCCAGTAACATCAATCTATTCTTCCCCAGATATCAGAATCATTCTGGAAGGCCAGCAAGGATTTTCAAACAACTCATCCTTTCATGAGTGAAGGCACAAAGTAGGTTACTCAGTGACCTTGTAATTGTACTAATACTTAATACTTCCATTCCAGCGAGTATTACTTTCCCTCTGGTCCCCGAGATACCTAAAATTTCTGCTCTCCAATTCTGAATGGGTAATTTGGCTTCAATGTATTCCTTTCCACATCTCCCCTCTTTAAAAAGTAATTACTCAATGAGCCAGAGAAACTAGATTATGAATTAAGATTATTTTATGTCATTATTTTTTTTTTTTGAAACAGGGTCTCACTCTGTTTCCCTTGGCAAGAGTGCTGTGACATCATAGTTCACAGTGACCTCAAATGCCTGGGCTCAAGTGATCCTCTGCTTCAGCTTCCTGAGTAGCTGGGACTGCACTTACTATGTCGCTAATTTTTCTGTTTTTAGTAGATAATGAGGTCTTGCTCTTGCTCAAGCTAGTCTTAAACTCCTAAGCTTAAGGGATCCACCTACCTCAGCCTCTCTGAGTTAGCTAAGATTATAGGTGTGAGCCACTGCACCTGGCCAAGATTGTCAAATTTTAAATGCAATCACTCAACAAATTGTGAAATTATTATACTGCATTGCACTCCATAAAGAACTTCCTAATGACTTTATCAAATGACTTTTTCTTTACTACCTCGTCCTGATGGTCTTGAGATTGGGCTACAAATTAACTACAACTAACTATAAAATTCTTCCTTTCTAAACAATCTAGATGCCACCCCACATACAAGATGCACACACAAAACACTTCATGCCATGACAGCTGCTCTGTTTGGGTAACTAAATATGTTGCATGGCTTCACTCTGATGATTGTACTTGTGGACAGAAGTCCATTTTCATTTATTTAGTTTTGCAGTTTGGGGCCAGGGCCAGGCTTGAACCTGCCACACCCAGTATATGGGACTGGTGCCCTACTCCTTGAGCCACAGGTGCCGCCCAGAAATCAAGTTTTTTACAGACAAAAGAAACCAAGAAACAAACTAGAATATACACTTCAGATCATAATCTCTTCAAATTTCGCTAAACCAATTCAAAAGTGTGTTCTAGTATATTTTATAAAATAGTAAATGTATTAATATGAATAATTACTGTTAGAATTTTCATCTTTAAGGCAATTTTATTTCATCTCTACAATCACTTTTCAGTTCTTCAGTACAGCAATAGATAATAATTTAATTTCTGGGGTATAAGGAAAAGATTCTGGGCTTTAGGGAGCCACAAATAATATCAAGAAGCTTTAACAGCCACAGAACAACTTGGCTGAAGGCTAGCATTGCTCTCTATAAAGACTCTCAGGTAAATGCAAGAGGTGGTCCTGTTTTACATAATCTCTTCTCTCACAGGTTAAGCCAGTAGGCAAGGACATACTTCTAAATCACATTAGTATCAAGAATTTTTCTTCCCAAGAAGAAACTTTTTTCTTGCTTTAACAACATAATCACCATCAAAGACATGAATTGTTATTTCTAGAAAATATAATCTATGTGTATTCCTAAACAAATATAGGTCTGAAAAAAGTATTATCATAAAAAAAACAAGTGGATATGTGAAACCTGTTTTCCTACTGGGAAAAGAAATTTAAGACAGTACATATAATATAAGCTCTCAATAAATGTTACTATAAGGGTTCATTTAAAAAATTCTTATTATTGGCTCGGCGCCTGTGGCTCAAGCGGCTAAAGCGCCAGCCACATACACCTAAGGTGGCGGGTTCGAATCCCCAGCCCAGGCCCGCCAAACAACAATGATGGCTGCAACTGAAAAACAGCCGGGCGTTGTGGCGGGTGCCTGTAGTCCCAGCTACTTGGGAGGCTGAGGCAGGAGACTCGCTTGAGCCCAGGTGTTGGAGGTTGCTGTGAGCTGTGATGCCATGGCACTCTACCCAGGGGGACAGCTTGAGGCTCCGTCTCAAAAAAAAAAAAAATTCTTATTATTCACTTCATCGTACACACCGTACAGGCATTTTCTCATTATTAATCATGCCATAAAGCAGCAGAAGGAATTATCCCAACTTTACCAATGAGGAAACATGCTCATAAAAGGGGAGGCAGCTTACTCAAGCTCCTGCACTTCATTATTAACCCTGCCAATGATGATACTGTCACCCTTCAAATTTCAAGATCTTTCCATACCACTTACACTCCTGATGTAATTTTTTTAATATGTCTCAATACTTCAAATTTTGCTTAAAAGATCATGTTATATATTTTCCCATCTCAGAACTAGTATGTGCTATGTACACAGAAGGTCCAATCTGGTTAGGCTGGGTTTGTTCTTCTACTCCTGGTCTCAGCTACACACTCCCCAGGCTCCCTCCCCCAGCACACACAAGATACAATAAAAGCATGAGTCTGAGATGACATTTAGGACAATTTGTTTAGTCTTCAGGCAAGTTACCATGCAGGCGCCACCCCTTTAGCCCTCAACTTACCAAACCTCCATGACCTGGCTTCTATGATTAATGCAAAGCAAACAAATCTCTTCCCTCTGCCCTTTTCAAAAGTAACCAATTATTCTTCAAGAGAAATTTACATATCATAAATAGATCAATTTTTTAAATTGATTAAAAGAAACAGCACTTTTCTTAAATGAAACTTACTAGGTCCATCATAACTAGAACATGTCTTCTTGTGAAACATAATATACACTTATTTCTCTGAAAATGTGTCTAAGCTTCCCATATTCCAACAGAGAAACTGTTTATTTCCTAAGCTGTCAATGTCCTAATCAAAATAAATGAATACTGAACTTAAAATTTGTAAACTAAGAATGTCATATATCTTCTAGCAACTCTTCTCTTAAAAATTTAGAAACATCTTTAACTTACAGATAGAAATTAAAAGGCAGCTAAGTTCCTAAATATGTGACCAACATGCTCTTTAATCCACCTGGCAAGGGGAAAATAAACAAACCAAGGGGGAAAGGGAAGCTACAAAGAAACCTCCTTAAAGGAAAGCTGACTAGTTCACAAGTGATGATCATTTGACAGGGGTCTGAGAAAAGCTTAACTACTTAAAACTTTCCTGGATTTTTATGCTTACTACATAAATTAACCCCCTGAAAAATTCAAACCTGGCATATGATGACTTTAAACTTATATTTCTTTACTGCCTACATTTCTTCTACCATATAAATATTTCTCTGACCAAATTCCTTTCATCATCAAGTCACCAAAGTACCCAATTACATAAATATAGTCACTCCTGAGTTCTTTATTCTCTGAACACATCTGAAGAGATAAGAAAGTCACAGACATGTTGCCAGACCCCCACCAAAACAACTTAGGATTCAACATGAAATTTTAGTTAGTACCTACAAATAGTCATTTTACTCCTAACATCTACATTTTAATTTGTAAAAGCAAAAATTAGTTTCAACAATTTAATAACTACTTTGTAGGAAAACATCAATTATTTTCCATTATTAATTTAAGTATTCACAGTCATTGTTACAAAAGCAGTTACATTATCAAGGGACTTTAGCACATATTTTCATATACAATATAAAATTTGGAAAATATCCATATTAAAATTTATTTTAAAAAATCTTCAGTATTGTTAGTCGCCTTAATTTTAAAGTAAATTCTACCAAGATATATTATTAAACTATGCCACCAAAAAATAAAAAGCATAGTATAATCAAAGTATTATTACAATGATTTGAACCAAACTATACTTAATTTCCAAATAATTCCAAAATAAAAAATTCTCAAAAAACAAAATACATAAAATTACACATAATCACAGCCATAAATTACACATATCACATCAGCACCCTATATATTTAATCAATTTGTATTATTAAAATGGGCTTTCAACATGTTTAAAAAAATTTTATCAGCTGCATTTAAGATTCACATAATTTTTAATATAAGCATTTCATTCCATTTCATACATTCAGGTACTAAATTTTCTCAAAATTAAAATCTTAAGACCAATAAATACCACCTACTAAAGTGATTTTAATTCACTTGTTTTTAAAAGTCATGTTACTCAACATGTAGCCAAATAATTTGTACATATAAACAAAAATGTAATTTTAACAATAGCTAGCACTCGAAATAAAAATGTTCCACCAGCACAGCAAATTTTCTTGTAAAAAACACAAATTTATTTGAAAACAGTCACTCACCACTTCTTCCAATGCAGCACTTCGCCCAAAAGAACAAGTGAGGTGTGTGAGGCAGTTAACAAAGGAGGAGAAAAGTTCATTTGGAATGGCAGTTAAAACATTTCGAGGGAACACAGTTATCAAGTTGCTTATAATGCTGGAGATTCCCACAGCTTCAGAATCTTCTATTTCGATTCTACAAACCAAACAAGGAATATTTTTAAGTGACTATAGAAGAAAAGTTACAATAATTCATTTCCAAACACACAAATATTCTTACTCTGTGGCAAGTCTCTGTGTATTACTTCAAATTACCCATACTTTACTTCAAAATATAAGGGAGAAAAATAAATCATTAGTTTCTTTCTTTCTTTCACTACTGAACACAGAAAAAAACGGAGAGCTCATTTTTCAGTTATAAAGGGCGAGTATACCTACCCATTGATAGTATTCAGTAATCCCTCAATGAAATGTGCTAGATAATCAACTTGTGATCCTTCATCAGGGAAGATGGGTCCATGGAGAGAAGCTAACTGGGCAAGGCACTGCAGAGAATCTTGTGCCATATCTGAATCTTCTCTGATTTTTCGATGTACCTGTTAGAAAGAATTACTAATCCATAAAAATAAATTCTTCCTTTGTAAGGGTCACGTGTCTACATGCCAAATGAGGCAAGAAAAAAATTTACTGTAGCTGGTTATTTCTAGAAAATTAAATCCTGAAGTAAACTAAATTTGAAAATTGTTCCTCAGTCCACTTTATATCGTAGGTTATGATTTTAAACATATCAATTCATTTTTAACTGAGGGTTACCTACATTTTGAAAAATGAACGTCTCCAGCATGTTATGACAAAGAGAGAAACAGATGCCAGCCCATCAGACATACTGCTTCTTCTAAAAACAGCAACAACGACAGTCATCTGTATTATGCTAACTATGCCTAGCTACAGCTTCTTGCTAAAGTTAGCAGACAAGTTCAATCAAGAGTATATAAGTGCTGCTTTAGTGGAAGTAAACAGTTGCACACTTAGAAAACCAACAAACGTGCAAGTCATTAAGAAAGTTTTGAAGATATACAAAAATCAAGAAAAGTAAAATCCACACAGATGGAAATAATTAAAGCATTCCTAGCAACACTGATAAGCCAAGCATGCTGCAATTTGCACGAGTAAGAAAGGACACTGTCGATTGTGTTTGTTGGAAGTGATATCATGGACCATAATGCAGTTCATCTCAAAACTTTAGTAGTCATCTATGTATTACAAAAATCTCTAAATAAGCAGATGATCCGTTAGCTCAGTTGGTTAGAATGTGGCATTAATAAAAAAATCCTTAGACCAATCATTCATTTATTCAACCAACATATAAGTACACTCTTCCATTAATTCTAGGATTGCCTACAATTCATTTGAACTTCACTTTATCCTACACCATTGCCATTAATAAACGCTAAAAAGTTCTAAATAAAAATTCTATTTAAATTATACTTAAATCCATATAAAAGTTTATCTAGATTTTATTTCAATGGTGTAATATGGATGTGATACATCCGGTATGCAGTGCTCTGTATGAAGGAAATGCTCTCAAAATATTGCTCCCTAATTGCACATTATTGCTATTCTCAGGTATTAAAGGTTTCACGTCTGTGGTCTGATATAATTTAAATAACCAAGAAAACTCAAGTGAAGAAATTATATAATTATTAATCTAAATCTACCCAACATGTACTGTGACCCTTTTGTACTTTCCACAAGCACTTAACTATTCTAGCTCTTTGCTTTCCTACACAACATTCTCTACTTTGTAAATGTTAGGTAATACTGACCATTATTCACTATTTGTTTCAGGTTATGTCCACTTTGATTCTGCAAATCATTTATAAATTACTAGAGGTTAGAACATTTCTTTAAGTACTCACTGGTATGCTGGGCCACAATGACCACTCAAATCCTTGCTCACTGACTGATTCCATTAATCCTTAGTCCTTGAACTTCTTAAGGTTCTGGTAATAAAATTTAAAATACTAAAATGACTCTAAAAATTACAAAACTAATAGATCTATTGGTATGCTTAAGATGTTATATTCTGTGGACTAGGACAGGCATTGGCAAAGAATAGCCCACAAGCCAAATGTGGCCTCCTGCCTATTTTTGTGTGCCTGCAAGCTAAGTTTTTTCATTTTTACATGGAGGAGGAGGCAGAAATCAAAATAATAATATTATGTGTCCTGTGAAAATTCTACAAAATTTGCATTTTAACAGCCATCAGTAAAGGTTTACTGGAACACCACCACACTTATTTGTTTATATGTCATCTATGGTTGCTTCTGTACTACAAGGGCAGAGTTGAATACAACCCTGTGTTCTGCAAAGGCTAAATTACTTACTATCCGGCCCTACACAGAAAAAGTCAGTAAATCCCTGGTCTAGAATACAAATGTTTTTCAAACTATAGTCCAATATATTTTAAGTTTTATATATTAAATTCAGAGTACAGTTGACAAATCTAATGTCCACTATATTATGCATATTGTCTAGTTCATGAACTTTTGAACTCAACTCATAAGTTATTTATCTGAAATCCACAGCTAAACTTTTAACATCTTAACTAGGAATCCAATCAACATTTAAGCATGACATCCAGGGATACATTCTAAGAGATGCAATGTATTCTGGAACAAAAGAAACCCATCCCACAATCTTCTGTACCCAGAGAGTCAGATGGTTGCTAATTCTTGGTCTAGAGTAAGGAATGGAGTAAAAGAATACCCTCAATTAAATAGCTAATGTTGACATTGTAATAAAATAAAAATAAATAAGTATACTTAGAGATTGCCTATATTGCTCAAGCTTAACTGAACATAAAACTTATCATTCTTACAGAATACAGATTCTTGCCCTTCTTTCAAAAGTCAGCATTACAAAAGATTTCTATCATATCTGAACATGTATGTCAGTAAGAACTATTACAAACTGAATTTACCACCTAAATATGGGAAAGAAGCATAGGGATCGGAGAAAATCAAGTCGAGCAGGACACATGCTGAGGTGAACGGGAAGGCCATTCATCAAGATAAGAAATAAAAAGGAGAAGCAAGTTAGTAAGATGACGAATTCTACTGGAACATGTTAAATCTGAGATGTCCGTGAGCCATCCAAATTAAAACACTCAGTAAGCACTTGGATTATTAGGCCCTGGAACTCTTGAGCAGCCTGTGCTGAATATAGACTTAGGAGTCATTGGTGAACTGGTGCCTGCAAGACTACATGCAGAAGAGATAGCCCTAGCAAAGCATACACAGTCATCAAAGTTGAGATTTAAGATAGGAATCCCAATACTTATGCAATGAGCAAAGAAAGAAGAGGCCATAAATGAGATCAAGAAGAATCTGTCAAAAAGGTAGGAGGAAACCTAATGAAAGTAGGTTTTTTCAAAACCTTATGAAAAAAAAAAAAAAGAAAAATAGAGAAGTATGTAGACTTCTGAAGGGCAAAATATAACCAAAAGTCTTCAAACATACTTACAGTCTTATGATCATCATGTTTAAAGTCCTGATCTGATGTAACAGTATATTTACATGTTATCTATTCAAATCTAGCACAATAGTGATATCCAGTGGAAAAATGCTTTAAATTAGGCATGAATTCACATGAGAGAAAATAAATTTTAACAAAAATTAAATAAAAATATTAGCCATTATAAATCTTATATTAATAGAATTAAAATTGTTCATAAACTGTTTAAATGAAAATAACTAGCCACAAACATAAAACTGTTAAAATAAAGTAAAAAGGGTTAACTTGCAAATTTAAAAGTTATTTGCATGTGGTAGTTCACAGCTGACAGAAGCAGCTGTCTGGTTTGTCTAGACAGCTGTTCAGATTTGGTGGAGTTGTTTCCAGTACTGCCAGTAAGTTTTTCACCTTTTCAAAAACTGCTGGAGTGGGATCTACTTTCCATCAAGTGCATAATGCAAAGACTTCATATCAAAACAATTCCTGTCAGATGAGGCAGGCAACAGAATTTTAAAATTTAGTTACAATTATCTCTTTGATCTTGATAGTGTTTTTAGTCATCATTTCTCCAATTTTAAAATGAAAATGCAAGGTAATAAACACTCAGTCTGAAGATTTCTACAGAAAATACCTTTATGCATACCCAAGAATGGGTAACCTTCTTCTAGATATTTTATAATATATAACCACATAAGAACAGTATTTTAAATGGTTCAATCAAAAAAGGCAGTAGTAAGGCTCATCCATAATATTTTTAAAACATGAAAAGGTAAAAAACTATAATTAATGATTCGGATTAAGCAAGATAGCTTTCTTTTTTCTTCTTAATTGGCCTTTATTTGGGTTTTTGTCCAAAAATCATTATATATAACTAACTTGTATACTTACCCTATTACTGCAAATTAGCATCTAACACACACAGACACAGGTACATACATATTTTTTCAGATTTTAAATACTTCACTGGGGAAACTGTGAAGTAGTTTGATTGGCAAAAGTGAGAACATACTGTTTACCTTTTAACATTTACCCAATAAAAGAAAATTGCCTAAAGTTATACTACTCAACTTAACCCATAACTGATAAATATAATCAGTACATAAAAAGTACACTACGCTAGACCAGTGCTTAAAATGTGGTACAGAGACCTCCTAGAGCTTCCTAAGACCCTGTGAGGTTGTCTGTGGAGGCAAAATTATTTTCATAGTAATAATAAGACAGTATCTACTTTTTCCATTCTCACTGTCATATATTATAGAGTTTTCCCGAGGCCACATGATGTGTGGTACTGCAACTGATTAAAGGCTGCAGAAGGTAACAGCATCTGGCTGTCTTCCGATAAACCTGACATTATAAAGATTTACAAAAACATAAAATAATGCCACTCTTCCCATGAAACTTGCTTTGTTTTAAAAATATAGTCAGTAGTTCACTAAAACTATGTTAATATATAATAGTTTCTTATTGCTTTATTTAATGAATCAATCATTTGTTAAAGTTCTCAGGTTCAATTTTTAATAGGATATGTACTAACAGCTATAATCCACATAAACAAAAACTCTGTGGGCTCTCCGGTAATTTTTGAAAGTATAAAGCAGTCCTGAGATAAGAAGTTACATCTGCTCTAAGATATTAAACCTTTTATAACTAAGTAATACTTTTATAAATTAGCAAGAATTTCTTTATATAATTTCTGTTTAAGCAAATATATATTTTAAAGAGAAGCTTTCAGACAGAAAATCAATCGTTCCTATCTTACTTTAAAAAAAAAAAATACAAAGGCATTTCCCTCTTTCTGTGGCCCTTGCTACTAGAGATGAAGACTAAGACTTACTGTGAAGAAAAGCTCCATAACTCTGCTGTCCAGGAGAGTCTCCCGCCAGGACTCTGTTGGCTTCAACAGCACATTTTGTGAGGATTCAAACATAGCTATATAATGTCTGCCCAGTTTCTGGTGTCAAGGTCAACAACAATAACATTCTTACTTTGTCTAAAGCATAAGTATATCCTAAATATATCAGGAGCCATCTAGAAAGAATGTAATGGTAACAGTTCAAGCCTCTTCACATATGCTACATAATTCATGCATGAAGCTAAGGAATAAGTACTGAGAAAAAGAATGCTATAGGAATGTAAAATAACAGTTTCATTGTAATTATGTGTCATGCGGCAGGGATACAGAAACTTTGATAACCAGAGATCTAAATGGTGACAACAGAAGGAAAACACTAATTGCAAAAGACATGACAAAATATATATATAAAAAGAAGAATCAACTTCTGCAAGTTTGTCTTATTTTCCCTAACATCATATAACAGCTAAAAGGATATACACAAAACAAAATAGCACTTTTTTCAAAGGAAATATATTCACTGGGAAAAGAATTTTAAAAATAAATAATAAGGAAAGTAAACATACATCCTATTGAAGAACAAAAACTACCACAGATCACAGAATCCACATACCAAGTCTAAACAACAAAATAATCCATTGACAAAAAAACTTCGTAAAGGCTTATTTAAAATTCCACAGACTAAACAGCAATTTATGGGGCACTCAGGCATTCAATGTCAAACATGCCTGAAATAGAATACTGTTTTTGACATAAAGTGTTTGAAATACATTTTAGGTGTTTATGAATACAGTTTACTCAGTAACACTGCCATAGTAACTGAGGCTTTTTTTTTCTTTTTTGTAACTGAGGCTTTTTAAGAAATAAAGTGTGAGTATAAAAACCATACTTATGCCTGTTCCATCGCTAATCAAATGCCCAGTTAAAATACTGCAACTAGGCAACACTGATATCACTAAACGAGAAATCTTAACAATAGTTACTCAAAACTATAGTTTGCAAAAATTAAATAAAAATTCAAATGCTGTATTTTCATGAAAGCCCAAATAATTCTTGTTATTTTGGGGGGGGTTTTGAGACAAAATCTCATTCTGCTGCCCAGGCTAAAGTGCCTTGATATCAGCTTAGCTCACAGTATCCTCAAACTCCTGGCTTCAAGCAATCCCCCTGCCTTCAGCCTCCCAAACGGCTAGGACTACAGGTGCCTACCACCATGTCTGGCTAATTTTTCTATTTTTTCTAGAGTTTAGGTGTCACTTTTGCTCAGGCTGATCTCAAACTCCTAAGCTCAAGGGATCCTCCTGCCTTGGCCTCCCAGAGCACTAGGATTATAAGCATAAGCCACCATGTCCAGCCCCAAATCATTATTTTAAAAGAAAACTTATTAATCAGAGAAAATTAAAGGCTATGATAACACATTGGGAACCATTTTTTAAAAAAGATTTCTGCCAACCCCCCTTTAAAATAGCTAATATTATTTTGTCTCTGAAGAGTAAGGAAGACCACTGTAAGTTATTTCAAGACGTCACCTCAAAAATGTTCCACAACTCCCCTAGACTAACAAAAGTGAAAATCAAACCAAGTTCATTTAAACTTCACTTCTTTCTTCCTTATCTGCCCTCTTGTGGAGGTGCAGGGAAAGAAGAGAAAGCCAAAAGAAAAGGAACCACTGAACTCAAAGTACGCCTGAATTTGAAAAAGAAGAGAAAAAAATGTCAGTCCATGAATACTAAAAGTTATTGATACGACCTGGGTTCATTTTCTCACTGGGCACGTATTCTGGCCTAAGGTTAATGCTATATCCTTCACTTAATACAATATACTAATTGAATTCTAGACCCTTAAAATGTGGTTTAAAAATGAAGGCTTGATTTTCTTACTTATACGACTTGGGTTCATTTTCTCACTGGGCACTTATTCTGGCCTAAGGTTAATGCTATATCCTTCCTATATACTTAATACAATATACTAATTGAATTCTAGACCCTTAAAATGTGGTTTAAAAATGAAGGCTTGATTTTCTTCTATGGAAAGAAACTAAAATATTTATAGAGCAAATTTACTTGACATCCAGGATATCCTTTAAAATACTCCTGGGATGGCAGGGTACAGATGAAACAAAGCTGGGCTGTGAACTTACTGCAGTGAAAGCTGAGTATTCTACATTTGTAAATCCTCAGAATTTTCCACAATGAGAAAGGGGAGGTGAGGTTATAGTATATGAAATAAATCAAGTAAGGCAATCAATTGTTTGTAATTCATGAAAATAGACACATATTCTATTTATTCTTTTCCAGGTTTATTTCCCTTTATTTTGAATATGCCACTTATTCAACTGCAAGGTAAACTTTGAGGTATGTAAACTGTTCAATAAGTAATAAACAGCTATCCTAGATACTGTGTTAAGCAAAAACGCACAAATTATAACAATCTAGTTCCATATTTTAGTTTACCATCTGACATTAAAAATGATACTAAATTGTTTAGTTTTTAGATAACCAAATCAAACAAAATATATGTATACAACTACTAAACATTTTTAATCAGGACAATAACTTATTAATACTTTATATGCTTATAAAACAGTGGTTCTCAACCTTCCTAATGCCTCCTAATGCTGCAACCCTTTAATACAGTTCTTCATGTTGTGGTGACCCCAAACATAAAATTATTTTCATCGCTACTTCATAACTGTAATTTTGCTACTGTTATGAATTGTAATGTAAATATCTAATATGCAGGATGTATTTCCATTATTACAAAGGGGTCGCAACCCTATAGGAAAAAGCTCAAGCACAGATAAAGAACATAGGTGGCAAAACCAAAGGGAATAATATTTACAAAATTTGCTACTTTTGGAAATATGGAAAAGTTTATTCCAAGTGAATGAAGAAGGTCTTCCACATTCTAACAAAGCCTGCCAGCTATAATACAGCAAGGGGACTAACAATGTTTTTTACTAAGTGGGAGGTGGTAACTCCAAAGATTACTAAATCTTACAAAAGTATCAATAAAAAGAGAAAGAAAAAGAAATCTTACAAAAAGAAACTAAACCTAAACAAAGATTCTTATGTAATTCTCTCCTTTACCATTTTTTAAATTATAAAAGCACATGCTCCATAAAACTTCTGGATATCAATTATTTATTTAAAGGAAAATGAATATGAGTTTAAAAGAGAGTCTCTTCCAGATATGAAATGAAATTAACTATAATTGCCCACCTAAACATCAGGTTCGAAATAGTCCTCAAATCTTATTTTTTTAATCTTGGTTTTCCCCTCTCCTGTTTTTAAGGACACCATAGTGTCCCTGGTGCCCAACTGTATGGCCTAATTTCTCCAAAAAAGTTGATAACCAGAATATTGTTAAGATATGCATTTCTTACATTTAGCCAACAGCATGGGAGATTTGTGAGTTTAATATATAATACCTCTCAGAAAATACTTTTCCCCATAATTACTTTAAAAATCAATGGGAGTTTTATTTTCTAACTCAAAACCTAGAAAGAATTATTATCCCCAGCATGTTGTTTGCCTTCTATTAACAAAGCACACCTGTAATACACCATGCAAAAAGGCCACAGTATATTTATTCTCCACTAAAGAGCTAATCGACAACACTGTACACTTAAATACCTTCTTTTTAATCAGCCAGTCTGGCAATACCACTAATAATACCACATTTTAATAAAACTATACATAACTACTTTTATAAGATACAACCCTACACCTACAAATAATATCCCACTCCACTAAAACATTTAACTATCCTGAAAAGCACTTAATGAAAAGTTAAACAGAAAAATAACAAAAAGAACAGTATAACAATAAATAAAACAAATTTTTAAGAAAGCTATTCTAAAAAGAAATGTGCATTTCAGTTACCAGATTGTACTGTGATACTGTTGAGGTTGTTGCCTCTGAATAGGAGACTGTGCAGGCTCTTATGGGAGAGGGAAGCTTACTATTCATTGCATAATGTTTATTATTACCTGAAATATTGTTATTTTCAGTGTACATATATTATTTTTCAGTTTTAAAAAACTACTATAGAGCATATCACAATGTGAGAATACCTGTACACAGATTTAGACTATATATTTACATTTTAAATAATATAAAGAATTAAGGTAATTCATTTTTAATCAATATTCTCAAATAATCAACTATTTCTGTCTGTATGTATAAGAAATCCAAACATATCACTTCTACCCTGACAATTCTAAATAATACTCTAAAACTCAAATAAACCACTACCACCAGAATTTAGAAATGCAACATTCCTATTCTCAAAACACTATTTTTAAAATGATTTAAAGGTCAAGTAATACAATAGTCCCACTTAAAAATAATAATTTTAATAAAATAAGTTTCCATTTAAAAGTTTTAAAATGTTTGGTCTATAGCCACTAGCTTAATACATTATCTGGAAACTACATTGCTTTACTTTCTTAAAGAACTATGTCACCAATAAAAGAGCAGTCTGACAACAAACTGATTATTTGCTACACAATCTTTTATTACATGTATTATGAGCTTGTCAGATGTTACAAGATATATGAGTCACAGCAGATTGGCACTGGTTAAGCAGGTATCATTTTACCAAAGTTCATAAGAGTAGAATTCAAACATTTTCTTGGGCTATGACTTTATATTTTTTTCTAAAATAAATTATCTGAATTTGTGTAAATTTGTGTGTGTGAAAATAATTCATCTATAACCAAACAAAACACTATTCCACAACAAGAAAAGCAAATAGAAGACAGCACCTGTGGCTCAGCAGGTAGAGCACCAGACCCATATCCCAAGGGTGGGCAGGTTCAAACCTAGCCTCAGGCAAACTGCAACAACAACAACAAAAAAAAGTAGTCAGGTGTTCTAGTAGGTGCCTGTAGTCCCAGCTACTCAGGAGGCTGAGGCAAGACAATCGCCTAAGCCCAGGAGCTGGAGGTTGCTGTGAGCTATGATGCCATAGCACTCTACCCAGGGCAATAAAAGTGAGACTCTGTCTCAAAATAAAGCAAATAGAGCTGCTTTTAGTTTTTTAATAGTCATTTATCTTTTTTAAAAAAATTGTCACCTATGAGTGGTGGTGCGTGCCTGTAATCCCAGTATTTGGGGGGGACCAATGGAGAAGAATCATTTAAGTCCAGGAGTTCATAACCAGCCTCAGCAACATAGCAAGACCCCGGCCCTACCAAAAAATAAAAAATAAAAAAATAAAGAAAAGTCAGGTGTGGTGGCTTGAACCTATAGTCCCAACTACTCAGGAGGCTGAGGAAGGAGGATCATTTGAACCTAGGAGTTCAAGGCTACAGCAAGCTATGATTATGCCACTGTAGTCCAGCCTGTGTAACAGAATAAGACCCTGCCTCTTAAAAAAAAAAAATGGTTCAGCATCCGTAGCACAGTGGTTACAGTGCCAGCCACATACACCAAAGCCAGTGGGTGCAAACCTGGCCTGGGCCAGCTAAACAATGACAACTGTAGTGGGCCCCTGTAGTCTCTGCTACTTGGGAGGCTGAAGCAAGAGAATCACTTAAGCCCAAGAGTTTGAGGTTGCTGTGAGCTGCGAGGGCAACATAGTGAAACTCTGTCTCAAAAAAAAAAAAAAAAAAATTTTGCCATCTACATCTAATCTTCCTTTACCTTCCTATGTTTCATCAAATTAAAGAGTTAATATTTCTGTCACTATACCAAACTCAAGTCTATTTCATCTTAGCAAGGGTTCCAGGAAGAGATACAATTCTGAAGTGCTAAAACCCAACCAGTCTTCTAAGCTCAACACTCTCATAATCCCCTGGAAAGTCAGTTACAGCAAATTCAACTGTACCACTAACATTCAATTCAACACATGTAAATTCAACTGTACCACTAACAGTGTAACTCTCCATTCCCTGCTCTCTCTCTCACAACAATCTTACATAGCTCTAAAATTCTCTGCTTAGGAAAGCTCATCAACTTCTGAATCAGAGGCATATACATTTATACCACCTGCCCTGTTCTACAACTACATGATCAGAGATATACGCACACTAGGCCTTTAAGAACCAGAAGGACAGAGCTTAACTGCACCCTGCTACTGACTGTCACTGGATAATCCTACTGAGTCTTCTGCCTCAAGTTCTCATACAACAAACAGTATTTTCAGTAAGCAATAAAAAACATGGGGGAAGGGGAGCGAGTTATCTTTGGAAACACACAGGTCCTTAAATATGCAAATAAGTTTTTATGCATCTACTAACACCTTCAGTTAGGGCATTGGTTCTCAACCTCTCCGAACCCACAGGAACTGTAATAAAGGGCCACAGCGTTGGGAAGGTTGAGAACCACTGAGTTAGGGTATCAATTTGTAATGGTGACTGACAGTGGAAAAAAAGATAATTAAATGAGTCATACAGTAGTTACACATTATCAACAAGCAATATGAACAGTCTGAAAACTTCCAATGCCTGTTCTTCTAAGTATTTCACAACATTGAACGGTCTTGTAGCAACAGTTGACATTTTACAAAAGTAATAAATACTTTAATCTCTCCATTTTCTCATGTTCTTTTTTACCCCAGTTCATTAGTAAAACAAGTTTCAGGAGCAAGAGGAAGCCTCACTTTTTCTTAAATTTCTTGCTAACAATAAAAACTTCTATTTCTTTTTCTGACACTGCACAGAACCAATGAGCCCAGTTCTATATAGCTAAACACTCAGTCCAAGCAACCACAGATCCTTTGAAATACAGGAAAACTGGCCTCACCTTTTCCCAAGCCTTGCCTCCAAACAGTAAGGTTGCCTTTACTGGAAATCCAATGTAGGTGAAAGCTTCTATATCCCATTACTACTTTATGACCCAGTTAGCTTTCCCCAAGAGATTAAGTTAAAAAAAAGTTTACCAAAACCAAATCAGATCCACAAAAATAGAATACCAATAAAAGACAGTGTAACCAAACTAAAAAAAGAAGTATTACTGAAGCCAACATACCACACATACCTGCCAAACATTCTTATTACAAAATGATATTGTCATTTATAATTAGCGTTGCCAAAACCCTTAAGCATTTATGGACACCAGGTGAACTACTAGCTGAACTATATCAGCAGTAAACAAACATCCAAGAACTGAACTAATACTTCTGAATTGGCTTCCTTCAATAAATAAATAATAAATACTTAATAAATACTTTTTGAGCATTATCTGTGCTAGGTGCTAATGGTCCAGTGAGCAAAAGCATGGCCCAAGCTTCGTGGGGAGGTAAACAAACATTACTGTCATCCCTCAGGTTCCAGGACCTCCCTTGGATACCAAATTCCACAGATGTTCAAGTCCCTGATATAAAACAACAGCATTCGCATAAAACCTACACACATACTCCTGTATACTTTAAATCACTTCTAGATTACTTACAATCTCTAACATAACGTAAATGCTATGTAAATAGCAGTTTTAATAGGCATTATTTTTACTGTTGTATTATTTTTGTTTATTCTGAATGTTTGTGAACTAGTTGGCTGAATGTGAGGATGTGGAACCCTCGGATATAGAAGGTGAACTGTACTTAAATAATCTAAAGAATGAAAAATTACAATGGAGAAGTGAGCCAAATAAGAAGAAAGCATATATAACATGCATATGGAAAGCCACAATACCAAAAATCTAACCTGATTTAGATTAGGTATACACAAGTGAAGCACAATAGGTGGTAACTAGGCAAAGACTGAGGATCCAGGCAGAGAAACCGCATCTACAAAAGCATCAGGGCAGGCTCGGCACCTGTAGCTCAGCAGGTAGGGCACCAGCCCCATAAACTGGAGCTGGCAGGATTGAATCCAGCCCAAGCCTGCCAAATAACAATGACAACTACAATCTACCCAGGGCAACAGCTTGAGACTCTGTCTCAAAAAAAAAGCACCAGGGCACAGGGAACTCAGGCCTATGAGTGAAGCTCTAGCAGAAAGAGCACAGAGCTGAGTTGTGAGAGGGAGGTAGAGGATTTTAGCATCCATGCTCAAATGGGTATGATGGCATGGCAGAGGATTAGGATGTCTTCTTTGCACAACAGTGATCTAAGAGAGAATAAGAAGGAAGTGGATAGTCTCTTTCAAGAGAGTGAAGACAGGGGCAAAATTGGCAGAGCAATTAGCTCACTGGGCCACAGAGTGATTTTAACATTTATCAACTCCCAGTAGCTATGAACACTGCATCACCCACATTCAGACAGCTGAACTTCATAAATCACCTTTTTTACAGGAAATCTACATAGAACAATTCTTTTAAAAAAACTAATGGTTTGTAAATGACATGATCATTTATAGAGAAAATAAAAAAAATTCATTGAGATAATATATTAGTTCATAAAAATTATTAGGATATAAATCATTTTTTATTTCTATATACCAACAATTAACAATATGAAAAAGAAATTTTAAAAATTCACATTGAATTAAGAATAAAATACAAATAATTAAATGTAACAAAGGAAGTATAAAACTTCTACTCTGAAAAGAAATTAAAAATGTTAATAAATGGATGTTGACACAGCAATACTTCACAAATTGATCAACAGTTTTGGCACAATCCCAACAAAATCCCAACCTTCCTTTTTTGGAGAAATTGATAAAAGGATCCTAAATTTCACGTGGAAATGTAAAGGACACAGAACAGACAATCTTCCAATAGAAGAGCAAAGTTGAAAGACACACACTTCCTAATTTCAAAATTTAACTACATAGCTACAATAATCAAGACAGTGTGGTACTGACGCAACAACAAACTTATAGACCAAAAGACTGAACTGAGAAATCAAAAAAAAAAAAAAAAAAAACCCTGACATCTACACACAAGTATTCCACAAGGAGCTCAAAACAATTCAATGGGAAAAGAATATTCTTTCAGGCAACACCTGTGGCTCAAAGTAGTAGTGCAAAAAAAAAAAGAAAAAGAAAAAGAATAGAATATTCTTTCCAACCAATGGATTTGGAACAACAGGATATTCACATATTCACATATATTCACATATTCACATATGAACTAATGAAGCTGGATGCCTACCTTATGCCATATGAGAAAATTAACTCAAAAATGGATGACAGGGCTCAGCACTTGTGGCTCAAGTGGCTAAGGCGCCAGCCACATACACCTAAGGTGGCACGTTCGAATCCAGCCTGGCCCGCCAAACGACTGCTACAACCAAAAATAGCCAGGCGTTGTGGCGAGCACCTATGGTCCCAGCTACTTGGGAGGCTGAGGCAGGAGACTCGCTTGAGCCCAGGAGTTGGAGGTTCCTGTGAGCTGTGATTTCACAGCACTCTACCCAGAGGGACAGCTTGAGGCTCTGTCTCAAAAAAAAAAATGGATGACAGGTCTAAATATAAGGGTTATAACTATGAAACTCTTAGAAAAAAAAGGATCAAACTTTGTGACCTTAAGTTAGGAAAAGCCATCTTACATACAATATCAAAAGCATAAACAACCAAAAAAAAAAAATTAGACATCATCCAAATTGACCCACAGAACAGCAGAAAATATTTGAAAATCATATATCTGTTAAGAGACTTTTAACTAGAAAATATAAAAAATTATTACAACTCAATAATTTTAAAAAGACAAGTCAAGTAAAAATTAGACAAAGGATCTGAATACACATTTCTACAAAGAAGATATACAATAGCCAATAATCACATGAAAAGATGCTCAAAAGCATTTACCATTAGGTAATGCAAATCAAAGCCACAATGAGATACCATTTACATCCAATACAATGGCTATAAACAAAAAGATAACAAGTATTGAGAATATAGATAAAATGGAATCCTCATTCATTGCAATGTTAATGTAAAATAGCACACCTGCCATGGACAACAGTCTGGCAGTTCCTTAAAATGACAAATGTAGAGTTACTATATGACTCATCAATTCCATTCCTAGGCATATACCCAAGAGGAATGAAAACACATCCACGCAAAAACTCACACATGAATGTTCATAGCAGGAACTCTACATTATAGAAATACCTCAGAGATACTGCAAGTACCTTTTCAGAACACTGCAATAAAGTGATTACTCAATAAAGTGAATCACAAAAAGTTTTTGGTTTCCTAGTACATACAAAAGTTATGTTTACAGTATACAATGGTATATTAAGAGCACAACAACATTATGTCTATAAATACAGCATATGGGCTCGGTGCCTGTGGCTCAAGTGGCTAAGGCGCCAGCCACATACACCTAAGGTGGCAGGTTCAAATCCAGCCTGGGCCCACCAAAACAACAATGACGGCTGCAACCAAAAAACAGCCGGGCTTTGTGGCAGGCGCCTGTGGTCCCAGCTATTTGGGAGGTGGAAGCAGGAGACTCGCTTGAGCCCAGGAGTTGGAGTTGCTGTGAGCTGTGATGCCACAGCATTCTACCCAGGGGGAGAACCTGAGGCTCTGTCTCAAAATAAAAAAAAAAAAAAAAAACAATATATGGACCTTAACAGTATATTGCTAAAATATACTGATACAGAGACAAAAAATAAGTATATGCCATTGGAAAATAGAGCCAAGAGACTTGTTAACCAAGAATTGTTGCAAACCTTCACTTCGTTAAAAAAATAAAAAATACAATAAAACAAAGCACAATAAAAGAAGGTATGCCTATATATTAAATATCATTTCCAAAAAGTAGGAAAAACTCAAAAGCCCATCAACTGATCAACAGATAAACAGATAAATAAAATGTGGTATCTCCACATAACAGAATATTATTCAGCAATAAAAAGGAATCACTGATAAATGCTACAAACATGGATAAACCTTGTAAACATTATGCCATATGAAGGAAGTCACAAAAGACCACATATTATATGATTCCATTTACATAAAGTACCCAGAATAGGCAAATCTATAGAGACATAAAGTAGATTAGTAGCTATCAGGGATAAGGGTGTGGAATGGGGATTTTCAGGGGGTGACAATTAAAGGGTGTAGGGTTTCTTGGAAGGGATAAAAAAATCCCTAAAATTGTGGGTGGTGAAGGCTGCACAACTCTCTAAGCTAAAAAACACTTAATTGTACATTTTATTTATTTATTTTTTTGTAGAGACAGAGTCTCACTTTATTGCCCTCTGTAGAGTCACACAGCTCACAGCAACCTCCAACTTCTGGGCTTAAGCAATTCTCTTGCCTCAGCCTCCCAAGTAGCTGAGACTACAGGTGCCCGCCATAATGCCCAGCTATTTTTTTGTTGCAGTTAGGCCAGGGCTGGGTTTGAACCCACCATCCTCGGTATATGGAGCCGGCACCCTACCAGCTGAGCCACAGGTGCCGCCTCAATTGTACATTTTAAATGTGTGACTTGTATAGTACAAATTATCTCAATTTTTATAAAAAGAAAAAAAATAGTGCTTTCTTGTACCTCAAAATTGTGTTGTGTCCACATGTCATATCAATGCCAAATATGTTTCTGAACATGAACATCAACTAAGAATAACTGATATTTTAATGAAAAGGGATAAGACAATGCATCAAGTACACATTTTGGTTAACTTATTCTAAAAGTGACTTATTTTAGAATCTTAATAAAGGTCTTGGCCAGGCACCATGGCTCATACCTGCAATCCTCAGTACTTTGAGAGGCCAAGGCAGGAGGATTACTGGAGGCCAAGAATTTAAGACCAGCCTGGGCAACACAGTGAGACCCCATCTCTACAAAAATAATTTAAAAATTAAGTTAAATTTTAAAAATAATGGTCTTCTGTATATAAAAATTTTGAATTCATTCTGCCTTGCAAAATAAAACTGATACGTAATAAAGAATATTTACCATCCTATATGAACACAAAAAATAGAGGAATTAAATATTCAAAAGACTACCATGAGCAATATTTACCCTGATTAGACTACATTCCCATTACTTTTACTTAGTTAAACTCTACATATTTAGGTGTTGATGACAACTGAACACTGCTTTGGTGCCTGGGTCAGATCACTTCCAGGTGATCAAAAGCTCTATTTATTCAACATATTGTTTATCTACAAACCCTAAGCATCAATGCAGATGTGAAGATAAATAAATCATACTTTTCTTCTTTTTTTTTTTTTGAGACAGAGTCTCAAGCTGTAACTCTGGGTAGAGTGTCCTGGCGTCACAGCTCACAGCAAACTCAAACTCTTGGGCTTACGTGATTCTCTTGCCTCAGCCTCCCAAGTAGCTGGAATGACAGGCACCCGCCACAATGGCAGGCTATTTTTTGGTTGGAGTTGTAATTATTGTTCGGCGGCCCGGGCTGGATTCAAACCCGCCAACTCCAGCATATGTGGCTGGCGCTCTAGTTGCTTGAGCTACAGGCTCCGAGCCAAAATCATACTTTTCTCTTTCAAAGAACTTAAAAATATGATGCAGGCAGAGCTGTGGGGCCACACCTTCAACACTGATCATAGGGGTGCACCACAAGAACTATCTACCAGAGAGTATATTTGTGATCTTTATATACAGAGTGTCCACAAAGTTCCTGTGCAATTAAAAGTATATTTTTGTACCAGGTGCAGTGGTTCACCCCTATAATGCTAGCATTATGGGAGGCCAAGGTGGGTGAATTGCCTGAGCTCAGGAGTTCAAGACCAGCCTGAGCAACAGCAAGACCCCATCTCTAAAAATAGCTGGGCCTTGTGGCAGGTGCCTGTAATCCCAGCTTCTTGGGAGGCTGAGGCAGGACAATCACTTGAGCCTAGGAGTCTGAGGTTGCTGTGAGCTATGACGCCATAGCACTCTACCGAGAGCGACAAAATGAGACTTTGCCTAAATAAATGAATAAATTAATAAATAAAATAGCCTATTTTAAATTGTACATGAACTTTATGGAAACCTTGTTTCATCAAGATAAAACACTATGTGAATAGTAATAAATTTAAATAGATAATTTACCCCAGTGCACCCAATGACCAAAATCTGCTAAAACAACTATCTGGACGGAAGTATAGTTCTATCCATGAGAAAAGCAAAATTTATTTAATCCATGAAAGGATTAAATCTACATTGTCACAATGCTCCCTGAACAGCAGTTTTCTAACCAAAAAAAAAAAAGATCCTGCAAGCAAAATTAAAACATATAGAACGAACTTTAAGAATTCATTTTAGATAGTAATAAACTAAAACTCATTATACACTTGTAATTGTTTTGAGGACTCACTTCTCACTCAAACTTACATGGTAGAAAAACATAAATTTGGCGAGCAGCCATCTTCCCATCAATATAATTTTCCAAACAATTAAATATGAAACTCTCAGTTTCAGAACACAGTCCATAAATAGTGGAATTCACTATGATTTACTGACTGAAATAACCTAGACTAGTTCATGAAATTAAGAAGTCAGTGAATATAAGATATCAATTTTCAAGCATCTAGATTAATTTTAAACCATTTCCTAGTAAGAAGTATGATATTTAAAATATTTAAGTTAGACTTGCCCAACTGATAACTGAGTAAATGATATAACTTACTAAGCCAAAAGGGGAGGAGCACCTAACGTTGCCACTGACATGAAGTTCAGCTCCTAAGTTGCCTTTGCCCTAAAATTACTGAACAATTGAAAGTTTAAAAGTGTGTTGGCTCAGTGCCCGTAGTACAGTGGTTATGGCGCCAGCCACATACACTGAGGCTGGTGGGTTCGAGCACAGGTGGGCCAGCTAAACAACAATGACAACTGCAACCAAAAAAAGGCTGGACATTGTGGCATCCCAGCTACGTGGGAGGCTGAGGCAAGAGAATCACCTAAGCCCAAGAGTTGGAGGTTGCTGTGAGCTGTGATGCTACAGCACTCCACCGAGGGCAACATAGCGAAACTCTGTCTCAAAAAAAAAAAAAGTTTAAAAGTATAAAAACAAGTTTCCTCATTAAGGAGACTTTTGGTTTTTTGTTTTTGCAGTTTTTGGCTGGGACTGGGTTTGAACTTGCCACCTCTGGCATATGGGGCCGGTGCCCTACTCCTTTGAGACACAAGTGCCACCCCATTAAGGAGAATTTTTTCTGATGTTCAATTCATTCCTCCCTGATGCTGCACTAATTTAAACTATATAATGTAGTAATTAAACACAACTCAAGCAGTAGCAAACAATTTAGTAGGTCTTCCCTTCTCTGCTCCAGCTGCAATGTAGCATCAGAAAGATAGGTTTATTTCTTCCCTCCCACCACCTGTGCAGTTATGTGTGATGACAAGTAGTACAGGTACATATCATAGGCAAGAGGAGAAGGAGCACAGGGCACACAGAACAGATATAAGAACTCCCACGTTAAACAAAATACTTATAGAAATATTATACAGGTAAGCTGAAATAGACAATCAACTATGACCTAAGACTGAAGGAACTGCTCCCCAAATACCCTTTCCTCTTTTTTTTTTTTTTGGTAGAGGCAGAGTCTCACTTTGTTGTCTTCGGTAGAGTGCCATGACGTCAAGAGCTCACAGCAATCCCAGCTCTTGGGCTTAGGCGATTCTCTTGCCTCAGCCTCCTTAGTATCTGGGACTATAGGCGCCCACCACAACACCTGGCTATTTTTTGTTGCAGTATGGCTGGGGCTGGGTTCAAACCCACTACCCTAGGTATGTGGGGCTGGCACCCTACTCATTGAGCCACATGTGCCGCCCCTAGCCTTTCCTCTAAGTGGCCCAAAGTCAAAAATTCTTCATGTTGGTTCTTTTGGATATTCTCCTTGTCAAGTAGGAAATATCCCTGGAAGGGATAATACATTAAGGACTTCATAGCTCTATTTTCTTTCTTTCCTTCCTTTCTTTCTTAATAGACCGAATGTAGAGATGAGGTCTTGCTCTTGCTCAGGCTGATCTCAAACTACTGGCCCTAAGAGACCCTCCGCCTTAGCCACCCAACGTGCCATGATTACAGGGATGATGCTATTTTCTTTTTATATTTTTGAGACACTGTTTGATTCTGTCACCCAGGCTAGAGTGCAGTGACGTGGTCATAGCTCACTGCAACATTAAACTTCTGGGGCTCAAGCCATCCTCTTGCCTCAGTTTCGCAGCTGGGACTACAAGCCATACTACCATGTTTAACTCATGTTTCTATTTTTTTTTGTAGAGATGGGATCTTGCTATGTTGCTCTGGCTGGTCTTGAACTCCTGGCCTCAAGCAATGCTCCAGTGTTGTGGCAGGCACCTATAGTCCCAGCTATTCAGGAGACGGAGGCAAGAGAATCACCTGAGTCCAAGAGTTAGAAGTTGCTATGAGCTATGATGCCATAGCACTCTACCAAGGGTGACAAAGTAAAACTCAGTCTCAAAAAAAAATTTTTTTGAAGATGGATTATATATCAGATGATAATATTGTATCAATGTTAAATTTCTTTTCTGTTTTTTTTTTTGACAGAATCTTACTCTGTTGCCCTAGGTAGAATGCTGTGGCATCATAGCTCCTAACAATCTCAAACTCTTGGGCTTGAGAAATCCTCTTGCCTCATCTTTCCACATAGCTGGCACTCCACAGCGCCTAGCTAGTTTTTCTGTTTTTAGTAGAGATGGGGTCTCATTCTTGCTCAGGCTAGTCTGAAACTCCAAAGTTCAGGCAATCCACTCACCTCAGCATTCCAGAGTACCACAATGACAGAGATTAACCACTGCTCCCAGCCAATGTAAAATTTCCTGATTATCAAAATCAACTGGTTTTCAAAATTCTTGATCTTAGGCAAATATATAATGAGGTATTCAGAGGTAAAGGGTTATAATGCCTACAACTACTACCAAAGGATTCCCTTCCCCAAAAAGTCTAAATATATATATACACATATATAAATACATGTACATATGTGTGCACTTGCACACACCTGTGGGGGGGAGAATATAAATGGGAAAAATGTTAACATATTGTTATGGATAGTTCAACACAACCTAATTAACATGATACCATTCTAAATGATCAAGTATATTCGATACAAAATATATAAACATATTTTAAAAATTTTATGTGGTCTCATTATTCATCTATCCTAAAGATAATTTCATCTTTTAAGAAGCGAGAATATAAATGGGAAAAATGTTAACAACTGGTGAATCTCAGCAAAGGGCATAAGAGAGTTCTCTGAGCTAGTGTTTCAGGATATCTTCATGCCTGAAATCACGTTAAAATAAAAAGATACAAAAAAAAGTGATTATGAAAAATTATCAGTGAGGATTATTATTGTGTTAAACTAAGTTCAATACCTAATTAACATGATTCCATTCTAAATTTTTCTTTTTTTGGAGACAGAGTCTCACTATGTTACCCTCAGTAGAGTGCCATGGCATCACAGCTTACAGCAACCTCAAACTCTTGGGCTTAAGTGATTCTCTTGCCTCAGCCTCCCACGTAGCTGGCTATTAATAACACTCACCTATGTTTTGTTGCAGTTGTCGTTGTTTAGCTGGCCTGGGCCAGGTTTGAACCCGCTACACTCAGTGTATGTGGCTGGCGCTGTAACCACTATGCTACAGGTGCACAGCCTAACATGATACCATTCTAAATGATCAAATGTATTTGACACAAAATATATAAACACATTTTATGTGGCCTTTTAAAAAAAATTTTATGTGGTCTTATTATTGATATATCCTAAAGATAAATCATCTTGTAAGAAGTCATCAACTCAACACGTTTTAACTAAGTTAAATTTGTTTAATAGATCCTCTCCACAGTACAAAGCTGAATAGTTATTCAATTCTTTCCCTACTAATTGAATGTAAGATATTCAGGTAATTGCTGAAATTAGAATTTAGTGAGAACTGAGTTCCTTGAAATTGTGCTAAAACTGTAGCTTTGTTTAATCCCACTGTCAAATTCTTTCTCTTACACTTAAAGCTAATGCACTCAAAGGAAGAAATATTTAGGTATAGTTCTAACAAATGGTACTATATGAATACCTAAGGTGACAAAAGAACTCACTTTTAAGCCATGAAGCAGCATATGCTCAAGTCAAGACCAAGATTAACTTTCTTTAGACAAGGAATTATTTTCTTTGGCAACACCATAGTAGTACTTATCATTGTCAGATGACAGGTTTCCAAAGCTTTTTCTAAGTACTTTATAAAATATTTTATGTGTGTGTATCTTTTAGGCAAACTTTGTTTCCAAACGCCCAGAGAACTGTTTTTCTATGAAACAGTCACTCTCCACCAACTGTATTTTCCCCTAAAACAGACACTTTTAAATTAGCTATAATATATTCAGTGTAACTTTTGTTGATTTTCCCTACATATGTAATTAATGTTTTGATTGCTCCATATGGACTGATACTTTTAAAATCTGTCTCAAGATTTTTCAACTTTTTTTTAACTAAAAAAAACTGGAGCCAACAGCTGAGTCCAATCTCCCTCACTACAAGATCCCATTTCAGAGGTTCCTATCCCTATTACCATCAGTCCCCCTTGAATAAAGTGTGCCTTACCATTTAAAAAAAAAATAACAAAAAAATGAAACAAAACTAATATTGCAACAATCCTAAAGGGACTTTTTAAAAAGCAAGCCTAAGAAAACACGTAACCCTTTGCAACCAAAAAAAAACTAAGTTAATATATTAAAAATATGTAAGTGATGGCCGGGTGCAGTGGCTCACACTTGTAATCCTAACACTCTGGGAGGCCAAGGTGGGTGGATTGCCTGAGCTCACAAGTTCAAGACCAGCCTGAGTCAGAGAAATACTTTGTCTCTAAAAATGGCCAGGCATTGTGGCAGACACCTGTAGTCCCAGTTACTTGGAAGACTGAAGTGAGATAATCGTTTAAGCCCAAAAGTTTGAGGTTGCTGTGAGCTGTGATGCCATGGCACTCTACCAATGGTGACAAAGTGAGATTGTCTCAAAAAAAAAAAAAAGAAAGAAAATACAAAAGTGGTTATTAGGAAAAAAATAATTACCGGATAGGAATAAAAGGAAACAGTGATTAACCTCATTGTAGCTTCATCCCATAAAGCAGCAACTGTGACTACCTTTGGGAAAGGAAACTAAAGAACACATGATTTTAGGAGTCAGACTCACTTTACCCTATATATCCTCTTACAGTTAATCTTCTACTGCATGGGCACAACAAATTGAAAATAGAAGGAAAAGCTACTACCTACAATCCACCACACCCCTTTAAAGCCCATAATTTTACCAGTCACAAACAGTAACATCTATGTATGTGAATATATAACAGTAGTCCTTGGTTCTACTGGAATAAAGATGTATCTTACCCTATACATCTGGTATGACTGAAGACCTATTTCCTGTTTGCTTATCATTTAGTCTTTTTCACCTAAATGAAAAGTAGAGTCCCCAGATTAAAGACATCTAGAAGAGGTTACATTACTTTTCCTATATCATAAAGGAATGTATTAGATCAAGAAAGAAGAATACGGGCGGCACCTGTGGCTCAAGGAGTAGGGCGCCGGCCCCATATGCCAGAGGTAGAGGGTTCAAACCCAGCCCCGGCCAAAAACTGCAAAAAAAAAAAAAAAGAAAAAAGAAAGAAGAATATAAAACAAATGATTAGCTATATGATGAACTATTTTACTCAAAGAGGCTAGTAAGAGCTAAATAAATAGCAGCTAACTTCTAGGTGTTTTAAAGGTATTATTTCATTTAATTCACACAATAATCCGTATTCCCATTTTGCATTTGGAAAAACTAAAACTCAGAGAAGCTATTTGCCAAAGATCAGGTGAGTCTTGAATAAAGGTCTGCCTGAGTTAACTATACGACAAATGGGGAGCCACAATATATTTTTTATTTAAATCTGTCAACAGGCAACAGATGCTCTAGAATAGTAAATCATAAACTTAAAGAAACTGCTTTCTAAAATACAAATTTCTCCACTTCAATAACTGATTAAAAAGCAGATACATGTATCTGTAATATAACCCATTCAAATTAACTTTGTATTACTAATAAATACTTTCCGAAAAATGAAACTTTCATCTCTTTATACTGGTAAAAGCCTTTGAAGAATAAACATATAACTTATTATTTACATCTGAACAATGTTGTCAACCATCAAGATTAAATTAGAACACTAGCTTTAAGAAATGTCGGTTGAAAAGTCCAATGTAATTACATGCCTAAGGAGAAAATGATTCAGTTTAATAAAAATGCATTTTCCACTTTTTTCCTTCTCACAGAATATTGCCATTTCTAAGTTAGCAGTAGCTCCATTATCCATCAAATAGTTACACATTATTCAACCTTCTTTCACAACGCAGTAAATGGAATCTGAACTCTTCTCATTATTGTGGCATTATAAAATAAATTAAATTCTATTACTTTTTAAAGAAATTCTTATTTTCTTTCAATGTTTTACAAAACCTGTGAGATAAAAAGACTTTGAGCCATAATAATGTCACCTATGAAAATTACCAAAATAAAGTATTCATTTATTAAAAGGATATAATTTGGAGGAAGAAAATTCCAGCTCAAGACTTGATTGGCGAGTGCAAGGTACCGCTGAAATACTGAAGACATCTGAGCATTCAGGTTTTCCCTCCTACTAAACTCCTGCAGAACTTCAACAGTTAACATGAAGATCTGGCGAAGGTCTTCTTCCTATAGTCAAAAACCACAAGCATTTTTTTATGGAAAACTTACCCAAAATGTATTCCCTTTTAGAACCATAAGATAAAATCAACAAAAACCTTAAAATTTCCAGTGGAAAACACTATTTCTTTAAGAACATTTTCCATTTTTAGGCCTCTACTAATAATTTCCATCAGAGCAAGCTTTCAAGTGATATCAATTTGACCACATTTACTGTATTATAAATGCTACTCTATAGAAAAAAGAGTCTTTGACAACTACTGTGGCGCTGGAGGAGTCAGTTGCTATAGTGCAGAGCCCTAGGATTTAAGCCAATGCCTTCACATAACTTCACTCCAGAGCCAAACAATACAGACGAGACAAAGATCCCACACCATCTGCAATAACATTTTAAATACATGGCCCTCTTTGGCATTCTTCCAGTCCTATTTTTAAGGCCAACAGAATCCCATCAATCGAATTACTTATTTCTAAACACAATTAAGAAATAAATAAGAAACTAAGGATCTTTACAGTGGTATTCCTCTTTTGTTTTGTTTAAAGGTAAGAATTAAACAAAGTAATTTTAAACTGTCAACTATCTTCACCAAACCTATCATTTTACTAGATCCTTTGAAAACACAAAACATATCCTCAAGTACAGGTTGTCATTCAACTACCTAAAATAAGAACAGATTAGTAGAGAGTGCATGATCCAACCATTAAAACACAAGAACAAAAATATTGATACCTGAAAAACTCTTTTGCAGTTACCATGGAATTCCATACTCAATCCAATGTTGCTGGTTTTACTTGAACTTGAAAATTCACTCAATAGTGCAGTTAGAATAGAACAGGCCAGAGTTTGCTGTAATTATTTGATAAGAAACAATTATGAAGCATCATTTTTTCAATGTCTTGTTTCAATACATTTGTTCAAACATAAAGAACATTTCTTATCTTTAGATCTCATAACCACTAGTCAGAAAATTAGAAATGACAAAGTAAAGATTAACTCTCCTTTCCATATGTCCTCAACTGCAGTTATAAAGACCCACCTAAGACTTAAACTCAGGATACACTCCTCCTGCTTAACCATAAAATTCAAATGAGATCTTAAAATAATAACCATAAACATATTATTTCATTTAATTCACACAACATTCCATATCACCATTTTACACTTGAAAAACAGACTTAGTGAGGGTTAAGTTATTACCTAAAGCCAGCTAAGATTTGAACCCAGCTCTGTCTGACTTTATGTTCTAATGTATGTAAAAACCCATTTCCCAACAGATGAAAAGTGAAAGTTTTTTTAGTCTCCAAAATATTAACCAGGTAATACCCAAAGTTTTTAAAGTCAAAAATGAAGATACTCCTTCCCATTGTTTCTAACAGGCTGCTACTATCAACTCACTGATTTTATTCACAGACTACTTACATTCAAGGTACCAAGGATAGAGAAAGGATACAAATAATGTTGGCACATTTCCAGGAGTTAAACAGAAATATGCACAGTACCTCTGAACAACCGAAAGATTAAAGTCAAGATGATACTATTTCTGCAAGCTTATACAACAGCTGAACAGAGTCATACCCACCCACCAACTGCAACATCTTTGTTCAGAAATGCTTCTGATGTCAGTACCTTGACCTTACAGATGCTTATCTTGGCAAATCTTAGCAAATACACATAAAACTAAACTCCTAAAGATTGGCATAAGATATTTGTTGAAGGTGACAGTGATCGTTCTGTGGGTGACCAATATACTATGTGTCTGATATTATATATGTCTGAAATTTTTCATTAACATTAAAAGAAAGAGAAATAAATTCCTACTTGTCTCTAATCTCAACTAAAATAAGCATCACTGTAGAGCTAATATTTAGGGAAGACACACGACCTCACATACATTAAAGCAATTTCTCAGACTTTTCCACTCCAGAAAGTAAATGAAAATTTTCTGGGAAATCTGGGGATATTGAAGGAATATGTTTTCTACAATGACAAAAGTTCTCTGAATGCTCCAAGTTTAGCTTAAATACACATATATTTTGTAATTTTACTTGAAAATGTCTATTTATTTTAATATAAAAATGTTCCTAGGCTGAGCATGATGGCTCACACATGTAATCCTAGCACTCTGGGAGCCCAAGGCAGTTGGACTGCCTGAACTCATGAGTTCAAGACCAGCCAGAGCCAGAGCAAGACCCCCATCTCTAAAAATAGCCCAGCATTGTGGTGGATGCCCGTAGTCCCAGCTACCTGGGAAGCTGAGACAAGAGAATCGCTTGAGCCCAAGAGTTTGAGGTTGCTATGAGCTGTGATGCTACAGCACTCGTCTGAGGGAGATAAAATGAGACTCTGTCTAAAAAATAATAATAAGTTAATAAAATAAATAAATAAAAATGGCTTTCTTTCAGAATGGTGATTATGATCTAAGTACCAGCAATCAAGCCCTGAGAGGTGGCCCACACCTGTAATCCAAAAACTTTGGGAGGCCAAGGTGGGTGGATTGCCTAAGCTCACAGGTTCGAGATAAGCCTGAGCAAAAGCGAGACCCCCCCCATCTCTAAAAATAGCTGGGTGTTGTGGCCTGTAGTCCCAGCTACTTGGGAGGCTGAGACAATAGGCTCGCTTGAGCTCAGGAGTTTGAGGTTGCTGTGAGCTGTGATGCCACAACACTCTACCAAGGACAACAAAGTGAGACTCTATCGCCAAAAAAAAAAGAAAAGAAAGAAGAAAGTACCAGCAATCAACATTTCACAGATATACTGAAATGAAATCAAGATGGAGAAAGTAAAAATTAATTACTTAATACAAATTAATAAAATTCAGAGGAAAAGAATGGCTCACAATAATCTAATAAGATAAATTCCAAGATCCTACTTAGAATTCTAAAAACAATGTTTACAAGTCTTGGACTTGGCTTTTCATTTATCCTTTCTAAATAGGACTTCAGCCAACAGAACATTATAAACAGGTACCTAAATCTTTGAGAAAATTTATCTTACTAAAAAAAGGAAATTACTAATAATTTCAGAATCTTAGATGAGATAATTAATTTACTGAAAAAAGAATTATGTACAACTTAAAAACCTGGAAGCTAAAAAGAACCCAGAAGTTCTTACGCATTAAATACAAACTGTTGTCATTCTTACAAATAAATTAACATATAATAATTTTCTACAAGTAATTTACAACTTGCCAGATTGTTTCCTAGTGCATCCACCACAAAATGGAGTATTTTTAAACCATGACCATATTCAAACTTTCAGTAATACATATTTAATTAATGATTAAAACAATATGTACTCACATACAGCTTTAATTTCATATGAAATAAACATTTCCCAAGATTACATACACGTTTATGGTCATGATGTGACACAAACAAGTGAAGGAAAGGGGCAGAGCGATGACAGGTGACTGCCTTGCTAAGGTTTCTCCTTCTCAGAAAAAGGAAGGATTTCTAAGTCCCTTTTAACTATAAACTTCATCAGACAAAGATTCCCCCAGTCACATGGAATTACTTTTAAGTTGTAGCAATAAATACATCCCTCCAAAAAAGCAAACTTTCACACTAAATACAAATTCACCCATAAAGGCACACATATTCTTAATAGATAATAATTAAGAACAAAACGCAGTATTACAGATTTAGCTCCCTAAACATAAAAGAATCTATTATTCTTAAATAATATTTTCATCCTATAAATATAATATACCTTCATCTAAGAAAAACTAGAAAGTACAGAAAAGCCTAAAAAAAAATTGTCTACAATCCTACCACCCCAGAGGTTATTATTCTAATGGTTATTTATACCTTTCCAATTTTTTAATGTATAATATACATTCTGTATATACCCCTGCTAGCAACCCATGTATACTGTTTTATATCCTACTTTTCTACTTTATACTTATGAAATAAAAAGAAATCTTTAAAAACCAGTGTGTTCTATTCAAATATACCACTCAAACGCCAGTCTTATATATGTGCATATAAACTATCATATAGCACAGTTAAAGGTTATTACCAGAAATCAAATATTACAGTTTTAACCATAGCTGAAATTATCAGCTTTCAAAGAGTTAAAATTCAATAAGGTTATTTTCATCATTAAAAGAATCCCTCCTTAATTTGGAAGTCCTACAAGGATATAAAATTTGTATCATAAACATTAATTATATTACACTGATCTGGCTCAGAGGTGCCAAATGAAAAGCAATTTCTGGAGATTGATGAATAATTAAACACTGATTATACATTAAGAGAGCAAAGTACTTCCACACATATCAAAAGTATTTCTCCCTATTCATAGGGGTATTAAACATATTACAAAATGTCTAATGCACATTTCCAAATATGTTTACTCATCTTTAGTGTTTAATTATTGATTAAATCCCCTTAAAATGAAGTTACTCTCATACTGTATTGTAATGAAGACAGCAAGGGAAGCAAGCCAAAAGTCAACTCCCAAGGAAGAACAGAGAGCAGTTCCTTCTCAGAACAGAGAAGGAGGGTAGGTCATCAAGTCTGTCTCAGAAAGTTTACCAGCCGTAGCATTTCTTTTTTCTCTTGTAGACAGAAAGTTCCTATCTGCTTGCTTCAAACTTTTAGGTCTCTATGGTCAGCCCAATGCATTATCTCTTAACTCTCCTTCCACTGACCACTACCTTTAAGTACTGTCTCTCTGGACTCTGTGAGAAAAGGTCATGACTAGATATTATTCCATGAAAGAGACAGTAACTCTGGTATTTAAGAAAGTTAGAAACAAAAGTTTCTGTAAATAATTTCAATGAAACCAGATAAAAGTTGACTGACTGATAAGTGGTATGAGATTGTCATACTCAAGTTAACAGAAATTTGACTAGTATAAAATACATTACTATGATTCTTCAACTTCTAAGAGGTTAACATGACAATGCTTCATTTATCTAATATAGTAAAGAATTTAATTTAATATCTATTAATTTTCTAAATACAGCAAGTAGTTTTAATAAAATGTCTTGTACATTTTTCTAAAATAATTATTTTTATTGTAGTTATTATACAGTATTATAATAACATTGACTACTTGGAAGCTACTAAAACATAAGAGATCTTCCATCCATTGACAAGGTGGGTGCTGATCCCAGTGCTTATTGCTCTATGTCTGCTTCACAGCTTTTCAGGCATCCTTTGTTGTCCATCACTCACTGCTGAGGCAGTATGACTGCCACCAACAAGGAGTTCTAAACTAATCACTTTCATTTGCCAACAAGTTAGAAACCAAATAACAAAAGTTATTAAAAGTATATATATAAAGGCCAGGCTCAGTGGCTCACACCTGTAATCCTAGCACTCTGGGAGGCCAAGGCAAGTGGACTGCCTGAGCTCACAGATTCAAGAGCCCCCTGAGCAAGAGCAAGACCCCGCTAAAAAGAGACAGCGTTGTGGTGGGCACCTGTAATCCCAGCTATTCAGGAAGCTGAGGCAAAAGAATTGCTTAAGCCCAAGAGTTTGAGGCTACTATGAGCTGTGATGCAACAGCACTCTGCTGAGGGTTACAAAGTAAGACTCTGGCTCAGAAAAAAAAAAAAAAAACATTATATATAAAACAAATTATAAATGAAACACTCTACAGGACTCTTTTAGGAGTTTAGTACAAGAATACTATGGTTTGAACCAGTCAGAAAGTCTGGGTTCCTCCAGTTCAAGATTTCTTACTTAGATAACTTTGGGCAAAGCCCTTCATTGATCTTGGCTTCAGCTTTCTCATGTATAAAAAGGACTACTATCCTCCGCCCTGCCTAATTTACATGACTCCCTAAGGTTCAAATTAGATAATGCACATTAAAGTACTATCTAAATGTAACAGGTTTCAGTAAGATAAAGTAGCAACAACATTTTTTTATTATCATAAAACAATAACCACCTATTTTGGTCCTATTTCTTGATTATTATCACTTAATAACAAAGCATCATTATAGCATTATACAGATGCTTAGTAAACACTGCTTAGATTAATGAGTTAATGTTTACTTCTATGTCAGCCACTAAGTTAACACAAAAGTAAGTGAAAAATAAATATACAATGTGTTCTCAATTTTTTTTAGCTGTTTATAAACTTCAGCAAGAAAACAGGTAAATCCACACAATACAATACAATAAGGTCTCCAGCTTAGGAAAAACTCTAGTATGTCTTCTTTCATTAAGTACTGCAAATTCACAAAGTTAATGCACTGGCTAACAATTTAAGTAACTCTATCTTCAGATTAAAAGTCTTACAGCAGCATTTTCATCTCTATTAAAAGCCATTAATTTCAATCTAGTGAAAAAATGCCCTCCAGAGATAGCTTTCCTTACTCACCAGCTTACTGTCACAAGCACAAGTTACTCAAACACTAATTCCAGCTGACAAAATAAAATACTCTTGTTCAGAGAGAGGATTATCTCTTATAATAGCCTGGCTCTTATCCCAGGAGCTTTATTACCAAGAATAAACTTTATGAAAGGTTGCCATACATAAAGCAGACTCCAGCTGCTCTTCTAAGCAAACATCAATGAGACTTGTGATAAGAGAGATTAACTTAGCTATCACATCCAGGGGCAGTGCTGCTGTAGACAAGTGAATTTCTCACCCACTTCTCTCTAGACTGGCAAAGAGGAGGAAAGGAGGCTTAAATGCTAAATTAAACAGCTTTAAACGTGATCTAAAATATGCCTACGACTTTCAAAGGAAATAAGGCCAACACAAAATGGATTAAAACTTTAGCTTAAATATTAGCTTAAAATTGAAACTTTAACTACTTTTGTTTCCATATCGCTCTCAAATTAGTATTAAGAGTAGGTCTGACACTAAACTGAGATGAAGTAGCCACAGTAACCTTCATAATCATGGAAGAAAACATCTTACCTGCCCATACACAGGAATGAAATAACACTTATTTAATAATCATACAAGCAGGCTTAGCGCCCATAGCTCAATGGTTAGGGCACAGGCCACATACACTGGGGCTGGCCGGTTCAAACTCGGCCCAGGGGCCCATTAAAACAACAATGACAACTACAACAACAACAAAACAGCCAGGTGTGGTGGCAGGTGCCAGTAGTCCTAGCTACTTGGGAGGCTGAGGCAAGAGAATCACTTAAGCCCAAGAGTTAGAGGTTGCTGTGAGCTGTGACACCACAGCACTCTACTGAGAGCAATATAATAAAACTCCATCACCCCCCTCAAAAAAAAAAATCATACAAGCATAATCACAATAAAGAATATATCCTGGCTCGGCGCCTGTGGCTCGATCGGCTAGGGCGCCAGCCACGTACACCTAGGGTGGCCGGTTTGAATCCCCAGCCCGGCCCGCCAAACAACAATGATGGCTGCAACCAAAAAATGGCCGGGCGTTGTGGCGGGCGCCTGTGGTCCCAGCTACTTGGGAGGCAGAGGCAGGAGACTCGCTTGAGCCCAGGAGTTGGAGGTTGCTAT